>OMLP01009944.1:7149-31883 GCA_900302685.1 Spondyliosoma cantharus | reverse complement strand
TCTGTGTGTGTGTGTGTGTGTGTGTGTGTGTGTGTGTGTGTGTGTGTGTGTGTGTGTGTGTGTGTGGTCTATACATCTGGCCTCTTGGCCTCAACAGCTTGCCCGTCTGACCCTGCAGCTGTCACATGTTCTCTATACAGGCCATAGCTACATTACAAATGATGTCATGGGCACAAAAAAAAAACTTTTTTTATTCAGTTGAATGAGGCTCTTGTCTTTGGTGAGGTTGCCCTTGTGACTTTCTAAAACCACGAGTGAATGTGTTCCCAGTTTCTCTAACTGTGTGTGTATTATTTCCTGTTCAGGGCAAAGCGGCCTCGGGAAGTCCACTCTGATGAACACCCTGTTCAAATCCAAGGTGAGCCGTAAGTCGGTGCTGCCCAACCCGGAGGAGAGGATCCCCAAGACCATAGAGATCAAGTCCGTCAGTCACGGTTGGTCTATGTTCATGTTTTTTATAACCATTTTTCAACATGTGTTTATATGCTTCTCCATCATACGACTGATTTGTTGCTTTCTCTGTTTGTGTCCAAATTAAATAGTAATTGAATATCTTTCCTCTGTCTAGATATTGAGGAGAAAGGAGTGAGGATGAAACTGACAGTAATCGACACTCCGGGCTTTGGGGATCATATCAACAATGAAAACTGGTGAGTCCAGGTTACTTTATCTGAAGGCCTCTGTAGGTGTTGGTAGCTGTACATTAGAGGTTTTGACCTTGGGATTTTGCAAAGTTTGCTTTTTTATTCCTGAAGTCTGTTTCCTTTGTCAGCTGGCAGCCCATCATGAAGTTCATCAATGACCAGTATGAAGCCTACCTGCAGGAGGAAATCAACATCAACAGAAAGAAGAGGATCCCAGACTCCAGGGTGCACTGCTGCATATACTTCATACCTCCCACTGGCCACTGGTGAGATCACACATAGTATATTGTGCCTCACGTTTTGTTCCTCGTTCCAACAGTTTTTCCCACAGCTACAGAGAGCAATCAAGCCTTCAGGGAATCTCCCCTGACCCATTGTCCTTCCACAGCTCTTTACCCACGTCCTCCTCCAGCTTTTCTTCTTCATCTCTCACTCTTTAATGACCACATGCGGAACTCATTCTCTCCTCAGAGACACTGGAGTATCACTCAAAGGGTCAGATTTCACAAAGGAATAGGATTCTCCAGTTGTCATATTTGAAGGAGGGTGAGCGATAGGGAAACAATTGCCAGTTCATAGAGGGGATCTTATCTTGAGTGGGAGAAATTGTTGTAGCTTTGGCAATATCTTACATAGGCCGGCGTATATATGATATAGCCAACTCTTCATATTAGGGTTCATATAAACCATTAAGTAGTTCCTTATTAGCATGCATATTAGTACTGTAGCTTATTGGCTCTTTATTTTCCTCATGTAGCCTCACCCCCCTGTGGCGGCACAGCTGTTGTAGGATAACAGCACCATCAGCCATCCGCCTCTGAGATGCAGAAATAATAGATAAAAGTAGCAATGAAGATATCCAGATGTAACAGAGTAAAAGTAATGATATACTCCAGTAAGAGTAAAGTATGCTGTATTAAAACTACGATTATTAAAAGTCACTGTGTTTTGTATCAGAGTTCTGGATTTGATCATTGATTCAATGTCTTCATTATTAATCTGGATTCAAGTGGCTCACAGACTTCACATGTCAATGGTCAGAGACTGTTTGTTTGAGATTGTTCTCTGTATTTGTCACGCCAACAGACCAAAGTTATCATCATCAATAACAATGCTGTCGTTCAGCACAAGATTTGTCACAGTACATGAATAGAAGAAAAGGCCCTGCGGTCATGACCAAAGTGTCTTTTGAAACAACCAGGTGGCAACTGTTTGCTTCATTTAAATGGGGTAATACAAACCACATTTGTTTTGTTAGTAATCTGGTTCTCAAAGCCATAATTTGTTTCTACTAAAAAAGTGATGAGTAGAGTGTCCTCATGTGAACCGAGGGTCAAGAAGGACGTACAGCCACATCGCCATAGGAGTATTGTACACATCCGGATAAAAGCACAGAAAGCACCAACTGTAAACACTCATTCACTCACCATATCTCTGTGGCGGCTTCATCCACTGCTGCTTCATATTTCTGCGTACCGGTAACTCAACAGTTGTCCACTCAAAGGCTCTCTCTATGAGAGGGGTGTGTGTGCATGTGTGTGTCCTGCTATTTGACAGACCCCCTCATCATCTGCTCTTGTCGCCACAGCTGCTGCCTGAGAGAATGTGTGTGTGTGTTTGCGTGCATCCCTGTTAAGTTAAGCAGCGCGGGTCGTGGACTCAAGTGGGCAGCGGGCATGCTAACACTTGTATAACTACACGTGTGTGGATGCTCTGAATGTGTATCCTCTTGCTTACAGCTGCTCAGTCCAGCCAGTTCAACAACAACCAAACTCACCTCGTCTCTCCCTTTTCATTGTGAATCTGTGTTGTCAAACTTTTTTCGACTGCTCATAACATTTTAAAAGGAAAAGTTTACCCCCCAAAAATAACAAAAATAAAAAGCAGTCTTTGACTATTACCATCATTCTATTTTTGGGTAAACTTTTCCTTTAAACTGCTTTTTTTTATTTATAAGATTATCTTTTTCAGGAAATAGTTATTTTATTTGAAAACCTCAAGTTTTTGCCCAACTCATACTGTTATTACTGAAGGTTCACTAGTAGTATGGTGTATAATCAACAACATTTTCAGCATCCACAAAAATACTAGCTTGAGCTAGATAGGGAACTTCTACCTCCATCCATCCACTCAATTGTAGAAAGAGGTTGGTATTCAAATGTTTTAAGACGTATTTTATCTTAAAATGATTTAAAAACCCTACGAAACTTATTGCAAGTGGGTGATGCTCTGAAATCTAGAACAGTGTCAGTAGAACTTGAAGTACAAAAACACTTGGGATGCTCCAGTAGCTCACCTACAAACATGTTCACGAATACATGAAAGTACACACTTCATCCTGAAAACGAAGATGCAGACATCTGTCAGGAAGTGTCGTCTTCCTCAGAGCCAACCAGAGCGTAGGCAGGAGAACAAAAGAGATCTGTTGGGGCTGACTGTTGCGACCTGGCATAGAGACGACTGTGTGTTAAAACACATTTTCAAGTGTGTGTGTGTGTGTGTGTGTGCGTATGTTCAGATATGGTAGTACATATTTTTCAAGCAGATCTCAACCGTAAATAAACAACATAACAACACTTTAATTTGTGTTGTGAAAATAAAAGGCTTTTACTCTGGGCTCAGTTATTCTCTTTTTGCTTATTTTCGCTTTTTTTCATTTCAAGCTGTTGTAGTTTTAAATCAGTGCCTGCTAACAATTACACAGACGCAGTGCCAAAAGCCTCTGGACGCCTCTGCCATGTGACCGCAGGCCGAGTATGACAGGCAGGAAAATGATGACAGAACCTCCCTAGTAGCTCTTACAGTCCTCCATCAACGGAGATGGGCTTTTTTTTTCTTTTCTTCCATTTGTCTTTACGTCTGGAGCGTTTGAAACGGCAGTTTGTATTTATCGCGGCTCTAATGTAATTTGCACGTCAGCGATTTGCTTTTAAGTTGCTTCTGTGGTTTCAGATAGATGAGCGGCGTTCAGCGAGGCAGAACACGGTCTTGGCATCAACAGCCATTTCTGATAATGGTAGAGTCGGCCACGCTGCTTTCCCGCTAGGCAGCCTCGTTGTTACCTCGATTAACATGCCTCCATGAGAGCGAGTGGGCTGCACTTTGACTCTGGTTTCTGATCTACTGCAAAAAATAAGGAAGGAACGGGGAGCTATCTGCACTGTGGTCGGCTCATTTATCCACCTCTCATTTGACCACAGCACTTATCTTGCTAGAATTATGTAAACATGGCTGCTTTTTTTTTTTATCCCACAAGGAGGATTTGTGAATGCAAGCAGGCATTTATATGGACATGTGTGCATGCATGCATATTTGCTGTCTGTGCAGCATATGTTCGTGTGTACACATGAAAGTGTGCATGTATGCTCAGTCTTGCGTGTGACACAGCTCAAATGCCATTTTGTATGTTCTTGCGTCTGTACATAGACGGTTTATGTATGCAATTCTATTATTTATATTCAGTCAATATTAACCCAAACAGATCATCAGCTCTGCATGCATATGACACATGCAAGTTGTCCCCTCAGTATGAAAAATGCATGAAAATAAAGTGCTCTCCGTCCCTGCATGAATGCATCGCTCACTGTGTCATCTCTCTTTACCTTTGTGCAGCTCTGTTTCTCCTCTCTCGCTCCATGTAACACACGCTCCCCCGTGTTTCATCGTATGTTCACGGTGACATGCTTGTCAGTCATTGTGGAGAGCCAGCCAGGCCTCTCCCCCAGCTGCCCCTGGGTCTTTGAACCGGGCTGGCTGGGCTTGGCTGGGGCTAATTGGAGGGCAGAGCAGACAGCATGAGGGGAGTCTGTCTGGAGGAGCAACTGGAGGCAATGTTGAGACAGGGAAAAAAAAAATAACAAAACATGGAGGGCAGAGGGAAAGAGGGAACGCAGAACAGCAGCGTGGACCAGTGCAGAGTGATTTCAGGACAGCGTCGCAAATCACTTATGTGATACAAAAATGCTGAAAATGTCTGATTTTACTCCAAATTTGCTTGGAGTTAAGTGAAAGCGGAATATTCTGAACGGATGGGGACAAAGAGCTGCATGAGACTGTTTCATGTGTTAACCCTCCCAAAGTCCTGTGAAATCACACCTCAAGACTGAACGAGAAATGCGTTTCAGTGAGAAAAGGAAATGAACATCAGCAAGAAACCAATGTGTCAACACGAAACCAGGGTGACCTGAATGTAATAGAACAGGCAAAGATTGCCCTCTAGTGGTTTCTCTTTTTCATTACATGACTCCTCACATGCTTAGGCTTGCCATAGTGGATCCTTGGGTGCACAGAAAGGATAACCCCAAGCCTGACTCCCCCTATTATTTCACAGTTCTGTCACTCAGAGTGGGATAAAGTTTACATCCTGCTGGTTTTGTTTGCAGCTCAAGACCCAAGAGACCTCCAAACACACATACATAGTTATATTCAGACATTTTACTGTAGCTGTCATCTCTTTCCTCCCCCAGTCTGAGGCCTCTGGATGTGGAGTTCATGAGGCGTCTCAGTAAGGTGGTCAACATCGTCCCCGTCATCGCCAAGGCCGACACGCTCACCCTGGAGGAGAGGGACTACTTTAAACAGACGGTGAGAGTCAGAGTGTATTTGTGGACGTGCGTGGGTGTTTGGGTGGCAGAGATGTCATGAAAATATTTTGTGTGCGAGCTGTCTTTGCTTGTGGCATTAATATATGTGGCCACATTTCTCTCCCGTCACACCGGCAAAAGCCTGTAACAGGTCTTTAAAGAAAGCATAAAATAAATGTGTGAGTGCATCAGTAGGTCAAACAGTCAGCGGATTCCCTGCCACAAACACACGTGCACTCATATCCACAACCACAGGTCGGTGACATTAACATATGAAGAGCTGCCAAGCACCACAAACAAAAGCCATCTGGGCAAACTCATGTTGTACCCATCCTGGGATCTCTACAACTGTAACACTGCGGAAGTCATGCTCAGTCCAGACGGAAACATTTAGGAGCTGTTTATTTGAAGCATTTATTTACTGAGCGGCATTCCACGACTCTCAAGTCTGGCTCTTTTTTATATTGGGAACCTCTGCCCAGATGCCAGCCAAGCAGGCAAGGCCCTTCATTACCAGTGAACCACTGGGTGATCCGAGTTCAGAGAGATCTCCAAAAACCCTCTTTTAAACATAACCAGAATTAAAGGAGCTGGGAAGTAGCATTTGGTAAACAATGAATATTCATCAGTTTCCACAAATGATTTCCCTCTTTTGATAAGTTGGTGAAGGTTAAAGTTATTTACGGTTTAGGCTTTGCTTATTTTAAAGTGCTTCTAAAGTTCTAGTAAAGATGGGTGCATTTTATTCAGACATTCTTGTTTCCAAGGCGATGTCCTCTAATCCATTTTGTGATCCATTCTTCCTTTCTTCTAGCACCATTTTTGGTATTTTTCTGTAGCTATTAGATGGATTGCCCTGTTATTTAGCACATATATTCATGATAGCCAGTCATCTTTTCATCTTTGGTCCAATAGTTTGGTTCATGATTTAAAGCAACACTATGTAGGAACTGTCTCAACAATACAATATATTTTATTGCTTTTACTTGGTATGTTTCAGTGGTCTCATTCACTGCCACCTAACATGAAATAAGCCTCCTTACACTGATAATCCCTGACTGTGATGTCACAGCCATCACCTCCACCTTTCCCTGCCACAACAGATTCCTGCTCCACCTGGTTCGATTCTTAAGCAGTCGTCCCGTGCGTCCCCTCCTCGGTGTGTTTCTGTCTGATAATTCTCAGTCCACAGGAGGCAGACAGCCACCTGCCTTCCTCCATCATTTCCTTTATCTCTCCATCCCTCCATCTAAGACTTCCCACACAGCTTTATTCATTCTAGAGAAGCACGATGGGTGTCTTGGCTACCGTTTTCCCCCGATTCCCTGTGACATGGTCCAATAAGAACAAAGTAGGGATTGGACCAGTCCCTGGCAGAGACTGGAAGCTGCGGGACTTGTAGCTGGATTGTTTTGGTTGGCCGCACATGCTCTGCATGACCCTGAAGATTATTGACGAAAATATCCCCCCCCCCTTTTCTCTGCAGCAAATTCTCATGCAAACAGAATAAGAGGGGTTTTCCTATTAAATGCTTGCCCTCAGAGTGTCCAGCTGTGAGGGTAGTCCTCTAAGCAGCAGTTGATGTGGCTTTTCTGCAGAATTTCACTTGGTTTGCATCCTATAATGTGAGCCCGAGAGCGCTTCCAAGGATAAACAATGAAATGTTTGATCGAGGACCAAGTGGAAATTGTCAGAGTTGTAATTGTGGGGGTGAACACTCACTCATTAAAAGGGCATTTCTCCCAGAAGCTTGTCTGTCTACTTTTCTGTGCTGCGTTTGAGTTTCAGTCATTATAAAGAAATGCAGAGTTAAGGGGTGGCCATTTTATAACTCGTACCTCTGTCTGGATGTATTTTATTTTCCGAAGAGTGGTTAACCTCCATGTTAACTCCTCTGTGTCGAGGATATTAGGAATCGTTAAGTGTCAACACCAGACTATATAACAAAACCAAGTGTTTATTTAAGTCTTCTGGTGGGACAGAGCAGCTTTATTCAAGTCAGCTTAAATAGCAGGATGTAAACAGGATTCAGGCCAAGCCATCATCGTGTGTTAGCGTGTTAAGGTGACGGATGGACTGCGATGTTGGCTGCGGAGCCTGTGGGCTGAGAGGGTGAGATGATGGATGAAGTGTCTGGACCTGATTGATTGTTTTTGTTTGCCAATCGGACTTCCCTTTTTCTTCAGTGTCTGTTTCAGCTCTCATTATGGAAAACCTTTGACCAGGTGTAATGATGTTAATGATTCAGCAATTGTGAGAAAAATCTCCCTGAAATTTGATTACCAGGACTTAAAAGACCTCTTTAGGGTGGCCAATCATCCCTTATTGAACTAAATAAGATGGCCAGTTTTAATTTTTTATTTAATGACTTTGTGTGCTGTTACTATGTGCTAATTTGATTGTTTGGCTGTGTGCAGATTAGAGAAGAGCTGCGAGCCAACGGAATCGACGTTTACCCTCAGAAGGAGTTTGACGAGGATGCAGATGACAGGATGATCAATGACAAAATCAGGGTACGTTCACAGCATCAACAGAGGCTATGATCCTGTGGCTTTAGCGCTTGACATAACAATCGCAAATGTGCGTTTTGCAGCTTTAAATTCAAGCCTTTGTCTAATCTTTTCTCTGTTATTTGGGGAATCATCACAGCCACGCTTGTCAATTTCAGCATCTTGTTCTAGCAAGTGGAAACAATCAAAGCATGACCTGGAAAAAAAAAAAAAATCACTGGTTACACTTCAGTGTGTGTGTGTGTGTGTGTGTGTGTACGTGTGTGTACGTGTACGTGTACGCTCAACAGGAGATGATCCCTTTTGCTGTTGTGGGCAGTGACCAAGAGTACCAGGTGAATGGCAAGAGGATCCTGGGAAGAAAAACAAAATGGGGCACCATCGAGGGTAATGCACGAGTCCTAAGATACACAGATACACACACGTGCATGCAATAGCACAGCTGGTTACATGTCAAGCCAAGCAGACAATAAATGTCCAGCTGCACACGGAGGCTTGATCGCACACTGAATTGTTTAATTTATGGTATGACAGTCTATTGCATTCACACAATGCAACAGAAATGACCAGGTGAAACAGCTTTGCAAAGAAGGCGACAGATTGTATTGTTTTGATGGGTCTTTTTTTGTAGCATGTGGAAAGTTACAAAACTGCAGCTTTAAAATCCAGCCAGCTGGTTTGACCGTCTGTTGTTTGACTACCAGGCGTTTGTTTACACACGTCTCTCTGAGTCTGTAACTAGGGAGATATATGAGACAGGATGAAGAGATTTACAAGGACTTTCTGCGTCCGCTGGGATAACAGTCAGAAACATAAAACACACACACACTGCCTCACACACACTTGCATAGTAACTTTGATACAGTTTACGTCTGTTGGCCTTTGCTGCCTGCTCACACTGCCAAGGAGGTTCTTTGCCAGTGAATTTCCTCACCTCACCCATGAGTGTGTGTACATACTGTATATGTGTGAGAGAGAGTAAGAAGGAGAGAGATGCAGGACATCTGTCTGGACGGGGATCGAAAATATCGTTGGAGGACAAAATGACAGCTGAGGGAGGCCGGGGCACGCTGGACTATCACTGTTAAACTGTCTCCTGTTCAGGATGCACTTCAACGCACTCCGCTGCAGTGAATACTGAGCGCTAGTTTATTGGCTGTGCTACAAATGCATTGTAAAATATAAATCGTTTAATAAAAGCAAAAAAATGTAATGTGTTAATATGTCGGGCTGCAGAATTCGGGAAATTGGTGTTTGCCTGTTTCATCTGTGATTCAGTTTGGTTGGTTTATTAGGAACATGACCTTGACACACATTTGAGACACATACAGTATATCCATGTAGCTCTAAGTAGGTCAGGGATTGTTCAACTCATAAAGAGATTCTTGGAAAGGGACTGAATACATGTACTGAAGTACTGTACTTTAAAACAATTTCGACGTACTTGTACTTTACTTCAGTATTTCTATCCATACTCCACCTTGCCGATTTGTAGTTTAATGTGCAGTAAGCAAATCTGTAAAAAGATGTTGCAGACGCTATGGGTTGGTGGCTCAGGTCGATCATTTAAGAAGAGAAGAGAAGAATTTTTGTTTATTATCTCAGTCTCTGTTTGCCTTAAAGGTTTTTTATAATTTTACTTATAACGAGTGATACATATCGGTCCCACTTCAACCTCAGAAATGCACACAGTCTAGGCTAAAACAACGTGCTTGTTCTCCCTGAAAATATGACATTTCTCATGAGGTATCATGAGCCCTTCTTTTAGTGTTAAGAATTTAAATGTGACTACTACTACTCTCTCTCTCAACAAGCATTATGAAGTGGACTCCATAGGACGGCGGCAGGGTTAGGGAGGTGAAGTACACGGACTGTGGGACAAATGCCGTCTTGTCTGGCTGAAAGAACAATGGCCCTATTCTCGTAAAAGCCAAGCGGCGGTAGAGAGGGAACAAGGAAAAGGAGGAGAGAGGAAGCTGTTGGGCTGTCGGCACTGAAATCATGATTTCGGCCTTAGGAGAGAAGAAGCCAGAAGTCGAGTCTCCTTATATCAAAAGAGGAGAAGAAACTCTTTATATTTCAGGAGTTGAGGGGACAATTAGAGATGGAGGGGGGAGGCATGCATTTAAATCTATATACTGTACTGTATATAGGGACTTCTTCATGAGAAGAGAGTCCAGCTTATTACCAGTTAGTAACACGTTCCCTCGACGCAACTAATCAGCACTCACACAACCAGCAGTTATTCCTCTCTATTCCTTTCAAAGAGAATTTAATTTCCTGCCTCTGGATTTCAAAGCTTTACATAAATAGCACCCTCCTCCTTTTTTTTTTTTTTCATTTAAATTCTTGACATAATCTATAATTCAAACACGTGTTAGCCCGACTGGAGGCACCAGCAGCTTGTCACTGGGAGTTTGTTAAAACGTCTCACTTAAAGTTCTCCATTATAGACGAGAGCCGAGATGTATTAAATTACTCCAAAGTGGAGGAGTGTGTTATCTTGGCTTAGGAAAATTGCTGGAGATGCCGTGTTAGAGGATGCCCTTCAGTCGACTTGTGAGCAACGCTGCCTTTCTGTGGTGCTTTGAGGAACAGCAGGCGAGCCTGAATAAGAGAGGGTTCATATTTAGTTATCTCGTTACATCCATTTCACGTGATATGCTGATTTATCTCGACTCCAAAAGCTTAAAAGTCAGGATTATTGGTGTGGGTTTAGCAAGTTATGTTATTCAACTAACGTTTCCTCCTTTCTCTCTCTGCAGTGGAGAACACTGCACACTGTGAGTTTGCTTACCTGCGAGACCTCCTCATCAGGTGAGCTTCAATCACACTCCAGAGTATATTTAATTGATTTTATGATAAATGAACTGGTATTGCTGTTGGATTAGGAATCACTTCACATTTTGTAAAAGTGAAACGGCACTGAGACTTTAAGAAGCTTAACTTCCCGGCTGAAATCAATCCTCATTAAATTCTTTTAGATGGGCCAAGTGCTTCCCTAGATGATAGATGGTGTTACAGAAGGCTTTAATACAAAGAGTTTTCATTGAATGTCAGCTTGTTCATTGCTTGTTAGTAAAGGAGTCTTAATCTACCCCTGATTTGTAGGCTAAAAAAATGGCTCTCAAAGTTTTTTCAAACTTTATTCCTTCATTGAGCCACCCCACTCCAACTTTGTGCATACATATACAGCCTTTTTAGCTCCATATAACCAAGGATATTTGAAACCATCAAAACAAATAATGTTGATGTTATAAATGAATTCATATCAACATTACATGAAATGATATATGCCTTTTCCCTAGTCAGTATGGCAATAAATACAATATTAAAGGGGTTCTATGTAGCCATTTGTAGCAATTTGTGACGCGATGTGAAAAATGAGACCTTCCCCGCTTCTCTCAGGTGCCTTTACAAGCCTGTGGACAATTTATATACGTTGTTTAAAGCTGCTGGGCTGTGGATTTCTTTGTGAAGGACTCGGGTCAGATTTTCCACGAAATTTGGCTACAAAGGATGTGACTTTATGCACATTCTCAAGTTGTTCACCTCATTGCCTCTCTCCCCTCTGCTAACAGAGAGCAACAGTAGCTAACGTTGGCTTACAAATGGACCCCGCTAACCAAAAAGAAAAGAAAAAACGCTTTTATTTAGCTATCTTAAGTGCTTAAAGAGCTTGTTTAGCACCAATGGCACAGAGTATGATCATTTTTCTTGCAGATGAGGCATAGCAGTATCGGACAGCTAGCACGCCCCAATTTTAAAAAAGCCAGTGCCATAGTAGACTAATTAGCCAATTGTAAAAATGTACTGTCAAATAATAATAATTTTTTTTATAATAAAAAACAAAATACTGCCCATGGCATGCACATTGGGCACCACTTGGCACCACTGGGCTAAAACACAGAACAACACATGAGCATGTGTTTCTATAGGCAGTACTTACTGTTGTAGTAATACCGTCTTCCTTCTTTCAGGACACACATGCAGAACATCAAAGACATCACAGGCAGCATCCACTACGAGACGTACCGTGTCCGCCGCTTAAATGAGTCCAACATCCATTTCAACTCACACCCTGCCGACCATCCTGCTGCTCAGCCAAAAGCCAACGGTCAGCCCGAGGAGCAGCCCGTTGCGCTGCAGGCCAATGGAGTGGCTCCTCAGCACGAAGCCCTGTCCCATGAGATGTAGAGAGTCCTGATATCTGGACACAGCCAGGCACAAAACATACATACATACATTCAACGCATGTATTCTGTTTACAAGAGTCCATAAACACACACTCATGCTGTGAAGCCAATTTCTGTTAGCTAGAGGGACTTTTTCGCTGCCAAAAACCTTCCTAACCACAGCTTTTAATTTATCAGGACGTAACAAGACACAGGATGCAGAGTAGATCCCAACATTTTTCTTCCACGGGCTATTTTCATTCTGCAACTCTGCATGCAGATCCTCATACTGCACAGAACATCCCTTGCTTTTGTTTCCATCTGCCCAGTGCAATCTACATTCAGGATTTCTTTTTTTACAATAAACCAGTTCACAGGGCATACATGAAAGTAGATCTATACAGTACATGCCTCATGTATACTGGCTGCTGGGTTTATTTTTAGAGCGTCGGCTGGCTGTCAGGACTGCAGCAGCGTTGTAAAAGATTTCGATCTGGATTAATCAGCATGATGGGAAACAAAGCCTTGTGTGTGCAGAATACCTGTGCAGGATCTTGGGTTGGTAGGAGGTTTAGTTCCAGATGAGGAGAAACAACACAATTCAAAATGAAGTACAGCATATCAGATGAAACTAGATTAGCTCTAAACTAAGAATAACTGTTAGTGCCACTGGCCTGGTCTGCTTTGTGTTGTGGTGTATAGAAAACTAGGGTTCAGTAGGAATATCTAGATTAGGTTTATAGTATTATGGAGGAAGTCAAGATATTGTCGACACCTCCGCACTGCGAAATAATAAAAATAAATAGAAAGCAGCGGCAGTGTGGAGCAGCTTGCGGATAAAATGAGTCCCCTTGTCATGTCATGTTATGTTTTTAAGAAAACCCCTTTTTTTTGCCAAACCAGCCTCTCTTTCTCATATAAAGCCAATGTCGTGTAATACAGTCGTGCATTTTACATTGCTCATTTATTATTGTATTTTTAATGCTGTTCTTCATGTTCTAATATTATTGTGTAAGATGGGAGGAATCTGTGCAACTGTTGTCCCATGCAGCCGTTTTTGTCATAAATTCTTTTTTCTGACTGTAAAACCAAATAAAAGTCTTTTTTTTTCTGGTCTAAAGAGAAGCACATACCGTATATAGAGTTGATTTATGAATAGGTATTTATGTGTATGTTAAGTGTAATCAGTTTAACTCTTTCATTCCAGCTGTTGGCTTCCAGAGGTTCGTTGCAGGTCTTAAACAGTGATGATCTTGTAGCTTTAGACAGTGCTCGTTTTTTTGTTGCCTGCATTCATACTGTGTGTATTGTTCCCTGTTGGTAAAGCTGCACTGTAACTGTAGTGCCAAATGACTTTACCTGCTGGTGAAGTACAAAAGTGGTCTATATGTGTATAGCGATTATGAATTAATACAGCTGATCCTGCCAAAATAGATAATGTTCAGAACGGTGGCATCCATATCGTAAGTGGAAGCATTTTATCATCGGGGGGGGATGTCACCGACTGAGAGAAAGAATTTATGCAATAACGTTAAATACTAGCCATCAAATAACACGATGTCTGCATTCATACAAACTCAAGGGATATTTTATAGCATCTTTTATAGCATCCACATCTAAATTTAAAAGTCCTAACAAAAATAAGCCACATGATTACTTTCTGCTTTTTTGATTCACATCAGAACCATTTTACATGCAGACAGAAGAGATGAGAACAGAAGAGAACTATTCGTCTTTTGTCTCAAAGTTTTTGGGTCACACTTTGTTTACTGTTGTATAGTTCTTGTGCAATTTGTTATGGTATTATAGATTAAGGTTTTATCTTTGATATGCTATCTCAAAGAATAAAGATTAATATTTTTATTGTTTAAAGTTGATTGTCTTGATTCGTCGGAAATGTTGAAAGTGGATTCAGTCCCAGCAAAGAGCTGAGGCTTGATTAAATTAGAGCACTCCTGATATTGTTGAACGGAAACATGTCAATGACTAATTTTGAAGTGACATTTCCAGCGTGTCATGTTTTCAGATATAATCTTTTAGATCTCACCTCAGACCCTCACACCTCTGTTGATTGATCTTTTTCGTCAACATTTAATCGTTTGAAACAAATGTGTAACCTTCAAATGTTCATGAAGGTATCATGTGTCTAAGGAGTAAACCACGAAACACGTTGCTCACTGCAGTAAGTTTAGAACATCTTAAATGGGTTTGACTTCTTGAGCTTTTTTTTAGTACTGCTTTTGGACGTGTATATATGAAAATAGATCAGGGATATAGTTCTGTAACAGTATGAAACAATTTGATGGTAACTAACAGTGGCTGTTTTTAACACATTGTTAAGGCATTCAGTAATGTTCAGTATTACTTTGTAATAGCCATAATTTATAAGTGGTTAATTTGCAGTTAATTCATCTTTAGTTACTAGTTATATCACTTTTCACTAAAGTTGAAAGAACAACTTATTGGAGAACACGTAATGACACCTGCACCGTGACTACAGGAAGAAATTGCCTAATTTTTCTTATAATGGCTTGCATTCATATATCTTTGCACCACTTTCACAACACAAACCTAGCTAGGAGGAAATGTCAATTTGCAGCTTTGCAGTGGCACCATTTCATGCTCACACTGCACTGGTCTAATAGGAGTTCTCATTTACACCTCCTGTCACCCTCTTTCTCAACTACCCTGCTGATCGTAATGTGTTGACAGTGTTGTTTGTCGGAGGTCATTGTCACCCTTTCACACATCGGAGCTCCTGCTGTGGCTTTTCCTGCCATCTCTATGTGTTGGATTCATTGGTTTAAAAACTCCTCTGCGCCGAGGACCATACACCGCCGGGGAGACAAATGACAAATGTGAAGGTGAGAGACAATGAAAGTCGGACAAAAATCAGTATCTATTGAACACTCACCAAACATTGACACCTCCATCTAAACAGTTTCCCAGGCAGCCATCGTGAAGCATGAAGGTGAGTGATAATGACAACTGTGACACTGAGTCTGGTCCACTGGCTGGCACAGGTACCAGACCAATTTGGTGGTGCATATGTACTTTCTCACTGGTACTGGTCTCTTTCTCATATAAAGCCAATGTCGTGTAATACAGTCGTGCATTTATTATTGTATTTTTAATGCTGTTTTTCATGTTCTAATATTATTGTGTAAGATGGGAGGAATCTGTGCAACTGTTGTCCCATGCAGCAGACTGTAAAACCAAATAAAATTAATGTAATGTGTTATGGTATATGGTGGTGCATATGAACTGACATGTACTTTCTCACTGGTACAGCATATCAACTCTTTCAATGCATTTCTCCCATGGAAATTTGTGAAATGCTGCTGTAAGTCGGACAGTAAGAGTTGCTGCAAAGATTTAAACGTCTCTGTAAGCCTTTTTAGTAAGCTGTATCGGTACTGTGACTGTGACCAAGAATTCCCCATTTTCTGCCAAATTCTACACAACACTTTACAATGTATGACACCAGCACAGATTTGTTCAGAAACCAAATGGATTACCTTATGGCGCAGGAAGAGACCGTCAGTGCCAAACAGCTTTCAGAGCTTCTTTCTCGAAACAACAGATTGTGGAAAAACTGAAATAACTGCGGAGGAAAAAAAGCATCTCCAACCTCCTCAGAAAAGACAAATAGAAAACCTTTGATCAAAGACACAAAGATCATGTTTGACTTATGGGAAATGTGTTCTTAATTTTGACAGGCACTAACAATATTCCGTGGCGCTTTGGACACTATGAACTCTCCTACACACTGATTCTGGTTTATAAATGTGTAAGATAACCTGGCAACGCTAACTGAATTATCTGTATTTCATTCAGCCAGTTCAGCACATGGCCTGCATTGGGTTTATTAAAAATTAGGTAAAAGATCAACTATACACTCACACAACATCTTGTATAACCACCCACAAAAGCAAAGTAGAATACAGACATAGGAAGTATTAAACGTAATTGTGAATAATGTACTGTAAAAGTCTACAATAAATATTGGAATTCCCAATCATTCCTCTAGTTTCTGATGACTTTTATTTTGAAAGGTTTCTCTTAAACGTGCAGCCTCCTGGGTTTGTGTCCCGCCCTGATTGGATTAAGAATCAGCAGTTTTTGGTGCCCTGTGCTTTTTCCTTTCTTTTAAAAAGCCTGATGTGAGCTAACATGTTGGTTCAGTCAAGTTCAAACTCTTCCAGTAAGTCACATTTGTTTGCATTTGTTTCTATTCTCATTTGAGCACCTGGACTCGTGAACTAGCAACAGTAAAGTTACCTACTGTACTTATTTCAATTCTCCCAGGTGCAGTCTTTTTAAAGTATGTTTTTATTAGTTTCTACATAAATAACTAAATTTGCTTTTAGAAACAGAAACTTAATGAAATGAAAGAGGATGTTAATTGGCAACAGCCGAGCTCTGGGGTTCTGTTATTTTTATTTTTAGTGTGCATAAGAAGTTAAAAACTACCTTGATGCTTTGACACTGTCAAATTGTTGATAGCTAATAGGCTAAGTTGTCAACCATGTCTCAAGTATATTTTACAGATAATGAACACATTTTTTGTTAATGTGAAACACTGAAGGCTACTAGAGCCATTTATAATCTAATGTAATTTATTTCATACACTTGATGTTTTGATAATTTGAGGTGAGTCTGGCTTTAGAAATATATTGCTAAAATAGATATTGACATTTTAAACTATTGTCTGTTTATTCTCAAAATAGCAAGAGGCTAAACTGTTTGAATTTTCAGCTATTTCTTTGTTGCTACTAGCCAGCTACATAGAAGCTAACTAGCTTTTTTAATTTATTTTTTAGCTAGCTGCATGTTAGTTCGCTTATGTATCTACTAGCCAGCTAGGCTACTAAAATGCTACCTGTCTTATTTAGCTTCTAGACAGCTACCTAAAGGCTTGCTAGCTTCCTTAATTAGCTATTTGACTTAAGTCCCCTTCCTAACTATTATCAAGCTGCCTATAGGTTACCTAGCAATTAAATATGGGCTGCCCATATCATTCTCTAGATTCATGAGAACATCACATTTGCATAATAGATTGCAGATTGTTTATTTATTTTATGTGGGATAGTTCAATTGTTCATATGAGATACACAACCAGGAACTCTATCTAGGCTGCTGCTATTTGCTGTACCAGATTTTTCATTTACTGTCCGCAGCAGCCTCCATGTGGTCAAATTTATTAGGTCTTTATATTTAGCAAAGCATATTATCAAGAGGGAACCGTGGCTTTGTTGAGCCCTTTGGACACCCCAGAGTCTTCTTTGAAACCTGGTGTCAGCAGTTCAGTCAGTCCGTCATCCATCAGTCCCTTCATTCAGCTCACCTGAGAACTGCAACTCAGCATCCGTCGGACTGTAGTTCAGAACGACTTCTCATCATTTCACCAACAACATTGGTCTGGTCAGCATTTCAGTAAAAGAGGAAACTGACTCATCAAAGCCTTCGTTTCTAACATATACTGTATGTAAACAGAAGGCCATGAACAGAGTAAATGTCCCCCAGGATGCTCTAAACATGGTTTGCAGGGATTAGCAGATGCTGAATGTACAGTAGTGGGACACTGTGAAACAGTCGGCGGTCTGAATCAATTAGCGACTCAACAACACCCGGCTACATGGCATAATTTTAAGTTATATCAGCTCAAGCGAGGTAGATCTGGCGAGCCTTTAAATTTGACAGCATCATGAAATGTGTTTCATCACTTTCTCTCAGATGGTGAGCGGTCTGTCTGCAGGTGGCTGGCAGGGCTTTGGACTCTGTGATGATGTGTCTGCCGCATTGACAGCACTGGTGGGGCAGTTGGAGATTGGCAAGGTATGACTGTGTGTGTTTTTTTTTTAGAACAATGGGGCTTGCAAATAATTCACAGAAGGTTATAAGTCTTTCAGTGAGAGAAAAATTAAATGGCTGCACTGTAACTCTACTGATTAATTCTCTGGAAGGAAAGGGTGGCTTGTCTCTTCTCTCCACCACAGTGCTGCTTTAGAAATATAGAAACCCAATGCCAAATCTAACAGCAGGTACATTATGTGTCTCAGCTGGATCATATTGTCTAATATATCACTGCACTTCACCCTCCACCATATTGCTCCATGGCTGCACATTATGAGATTCTTCTGGCAGGAAAACAGTGATTCATGTTGCATTGCATGTACGAATAATGCCACAACACCATTCTTCCTTTTCCACCATTGTAATCTTACAGTGTCTCAGTCCATAATGGCTGATACAGTACTATCCCTTTGTGCATCATTTATACCAATATAACCCTATTGCACAAGTAAAAAATCAGAGCCAGATTTTAAGACAGGAATGAGAGCGAGAAGACAAAGAATCCCATAGTGTTGAAAAACACGGCTTTCCTTGTTCCTACACTGGCTCCGTCGTTACCAGGCAGAGTTCGTCTACCCAGACAGCCAATTTGCTAGCAGGCCAGCCAGACAGCCAACAAGCCAACCAGATAGACTTCCAGTCAGCCAGTTCACCATCTGGCTGGAAAGCCTATCATAGAGTGAGCCAACGCCTGTCTGTGCTGGTGTGGCACCAGTGGCTAGTTGTCTTGCTCTTCTCAGTCCCAAACACACACACACACACACACACACACACACACACATTTTATTCGTCAGCCTCAGTCTCCTTTAGAGCTACGTAGACACACACAGAACAGGAGAGAACTCTGTTATATCTGCCCATTCCTCAGTCCTCAGCCGCGAAGAACCCAAAACAAAAGATCGCTACCCGTTGCCCAGCTCACACAACCCCCGCCTCGCTGCACAGCACCTCCAAAGTAATCGACGCAAGGTAATTTGCTGGCAATTAATCGCTGTTCGTTAATGGCTTTGCATTTATTAAAACTGTGCATGCTGACGATTGTATTTTGTGTCATCCTGTTCTCTCGGGGATGATCAGCATCTTTTAAAATCGTCAACTTATGTAAGCGGTCACAAATATGTGTACACACACGACGAGTATTCTCTAATCCTCTGCCCGATTTACCCTTGAGCCCTGCCAACTCTAAACACTCTCCTGGAAACAGGCATGGCGCCCCTGTTTTGTTGTTGATGTATGCTAATGTGCCACATCCATCTGTTCGTTTGCTTAATTTGGATTTTGCTTGTTTCTAGCCATGTTCCCGCCCCTCCTACCCCATTGCCCACTCCCCTCGCCCTCATCCACACCTTCTGCATCTCCTGTTTCTCCTCCTCCTACCTCCTCTCCATCTCCTTCCCGCCGCTGCGACATCAGGGCGCTCGTCTGCCTGGATCTCAGCCAGCTCTCGCACGGTCAAGGCGAGGGGGAGGAGGGTCCGCCACCCCCTTCCTGTCCGTATGCAAATTGGCCTTGTTTTGATTAAAAGACAGCTGCATATTTCATTAAAGTCACCAGTGGAGGTGGGAAAGGAGAAGGCATACCTCTCCAGGGAGGCGGAGGTTGTTTAGTTGGAGTGAATGTTGTGCGAGCTGCTGTTTAGTGCTGCTGAGGGGAACAAATAGCGAAGACAAAAGGGCTGCCCAGGGACTGCTTTGGGGTTTAATGGGGCTGACTGACTGGCACATCAGTTAAAGCTCACACCGATGCAGAGTGCAAGCGAATGTGCCTTGCATGATAACAGGAGCAATTGACAATGAAATATAGACTACCGTCAGCCTTCAAGGTGCTTTGGCATGCCAAGGCAGTTGTATCGCTACCCACCACTGCCAGGCTGTGGGGAAAAAACAGCAACCTCTGTTTCTGAGTAATAAAATGAAAAATGGTTCCTCTTGTGGCCATCTTTTACTCGATGGCAGATAGGCTGTTCCCCTGTGGGCAGGTTGAAAGGAAACACATTGCTTGCATGATATGTTTTCAGTGAAATAAGTAGTTTGTCTTAAAGTTTTTCACCAATGTTGTGCTTTGGTTCTTCAGTGTTTAAAGACTGGCTGAGCAATGCTAGCAGGGGCTCTGACGATTTTAGATTGTGATCAATCTTGAAGGCGTCCACAATCTATTTTCAGGCGAATCACTGAGGTTGCCGTATTTAACGTCCTCTTACTTCTGTTTCCAAACGTCTTATAACCTCATTGACTAGCAGATCAGCCGTCTGTGATCAAAACAATTGAGACAAGTGATGATGACTGATTAGACAAATGTCTTCACATTGCTCCTGTTGGCTGATATATTGTAAATAATGCAGTGTAGCCAGACGCATGGCGGATTACTGAGGAGCTTGGTTAAACAATTTAATGCAATGTTGTGCTTTAATGGTGCAAACAGTGAAATTCACAGGCTAATTCAAGTCTGCCTGTAGTCTGCAGGGAATTTTTTAACTTTTAAAAAATATCACAATTTAGATTATGGAACGTGATTGCATTTAAATTGATCTTGATATTCTTTTCGACCAGAACAGCCCACCCTTAAATGGTACAATTTTATCATTTAGGCTTGTGTTTGTTTGTTTTTTTGAATGGTAAAAGTATATTTTTTTCCCACCATGTCTTCTGTCTTTGTTCAATGGCTGAGGGCAACTGTCGCCCTGGCAGAGGTGGACGAGGGTGATGTATAGATGGGTGGGCACACTATGAGGTCAGAGGGCGGGAATAGGAAGGATGGGGGAGGTTCTCCTGGCATCGAGCCAACTCCAGTGCAATTCGAAGATGTGGGGAGGGATGGATGGAGCGATGGTTGCTCTGCATAATCAATCAGAAACAATAGAGGAAGAGAGCAAGTGGTTCTGCCTTTCTTGACAGGGCTGATTGTATTTATGCAGGGATGGAAGCGAGGGGGGAAAACCATTAAAAGGGATTGGGTAGTAAGATGTGGGCAGGTGCAGGGAGTGCTATAATGGGTGGCCCCCGCTGCAAAGCCAAGGACATATACCCAGGAGGAACTGATTGAATGCCATGCCAATAAAAGGAGGCAGTTTCATGCACCATTGACCGAGTTGGCATCCTCACAGTCACACTGCGATGAAACCCCCTTCGAGGTCACGATAATGTGAATCACATTTTGTTCCTCGGTGGGTTGTGCTGCTCTGAGGAAGTATTAAAACATTTTTTGTTGCCCCTCTGTTTCTGTTACAATTTGTGGCATACTTGTGTTGTGTTCTATGTCAATACAAGGAGGGAAATCAGATTGAGTGTTTGTTTGGACACAAATGAGAAGAATTCACAATAGGTGGGGAGAATAATCTGATTTGAGCCTGCAGAGCACATACTGCCACTGAGACTGTCCTTTCATTTTCTCTGAAGGTAGAGCAATGTGTCCCGGAGCGGCCTAATAGAATGCTTGTCTTGTATCTTCTCAGCCATGAACTTTTTATCTGTCACAATTACATTCAGTTGGGAAGCCTGTGTGCCCTGCAGCCAAATACAGTATATTAGCTAAAGTAAAGCAGTCAAATGGTTATGTTGAACTCGACAAGGACATTCATTCATATTCCTCTAAAGTAGTTTCGCTCCCTGCAAAAAGTGCAGAGTTAGCTGTATATCAAGTCTTGCTGGAATACAATAACAGTAGGTCAGACAACAATACAGCTTTTCTCTGCTACTTTTGCACAAACGTCAAATGAAAATCACGATTTTCCAAACACTGTGTGCAAAGATATTATTGTTATTTTAAGACCATTTTATGCCACTTTTAATAATGATAATATAAAAGCATAACAATGCTAGTACACACTTACAAAGAGCAATTGACCTTTAATTTTTAATATTCAGATATTGTAGTTGGAATGTGAGAAAAAAAAAACATATAAATATCCTAAATGAATAAAGCATACTGTAACTAAAATTAAACTACACAGCCAAAACAATAAATAAAAACCAAAAACACATAGTTGTATAATAGATCGTCTTCACATGGCTGCCAGTTTCCTCTGGCTCAGATAGGGAAGCACTAATTAGTGAGAATCCTATAAATGTAGGGAATCTGATGGATCATTTCACCGCTTGCTTATGGATCAGCAACTGAAAAGACAAGATAGTAAAAATCCAACTTTTAAGATAAAACAACTCCTGACTAACTTAATCTAACTAAACTAAACAACCAGCTCTCAACCAAAGTCAAAGTCAGTGAGTTTTTATTTTGGTTAAATGCCTGAAATAAGGTCTGTGGTTACCACAGGCTTAAAATATATACACGTTTTGTTCGTAAAAATACATCATTAAATGTCCCACAGTTCAATTAAAAAGTGCTTACGTGTCTTAAAAACGGTGGTTGTTAACAAGTGACTAAATGAGACTCAGGCATATTAAAAGTCATCATGCCAAAAACGGAGACCCATCTACTCACCTGTCTGTCTTTACAGGCGGACTTTAGTTACAAACTGTTCTTACTTTAGCTTTACAACTTGTAGATTGATTAATTTATAGAAAACGTGTCTAGTAATTGTGTAGTAATAAGCTTAGAAATGGTGACCTTAAAGTCAAGCGACCACAGTGTTGTCTGTTTATGGCCTAGCCTTAATTTACATCTTTTTTTTGCACGAACCAGCGGGATTCTAACTTCCAGGTTGGCCGACAAAAATATACCGTTCCACAGCTGGAACTTTTATAATTTTTCACAAACACGAGATGGAATTGAGTTTTATGTTGCTACAATGGTTTGAGACATTATATCGTATGTGATGTACTTGTTTGGACAGGATGGACACAGAGGAAGAGACAGAGGAAGGACAGAGACAACTCGTGCCTATAAGGATGTCACATGCATGGTTGCACTTAAAATAACCCTTTTTTTCAATTGCATGAGTTTATTCAGTCAGCTGTAGACACTTTGACTCTGTTGTTGGATAACCGTATGTAATCACGTAATCACATGTAATACATTTTTAGACAAATTATTTTTTAAAAAGCTGGGTGGTAGGTTCATAGATATTGTGCATATGAAGCCTGTGTTTGCATCTGTGCTGCTGATGCTGCACCACTGCCTCCTGCTGTTTGTCCACAGCAGTAACATTTCAAGCCTGCGCCAGCATGTGCAGGAAAGCTAATTTCCCACTGTCAGCCCCTGACATTAATGCATATGCTGATCCATGAGCCCCTTGGAGCCCTCTCCACTCCATTCGCCACTCTTCCTCCATCCGCTGCTCACTCATGTTATCAATTCACTGTTTTCTCAAGGAAAATATAAGTTAAGCTCACCTTATTTACATTTATATGATCAGATTTTCTTCCTTATGGAACGTATGCAAATTTGCCCTTTTCTCGAGTCTTAGCCACTGAGTGTGTAGATTTGTTGCGAGGGATAGAGAGAGAAAAAAAATAATAACATTGCCCTCCAGGAGGAAAGAGACCCAAGTTAGGATTTCTGGACCTCATGAATTTTGTAATGATCAATTTTATTTACCGTACCCCCTCCAAGACTTATCTGTACATTCTAAGCTGGGCATATATAACATGAGATTGATTTACACCCAGAATGTCTATCTTTCTTTCCTTTTTCCTTTTATTTTTATCCCGTGTATATGCCCTTGCTAGCTGCCCCTGCAATGCCCTGAATATCATTTCCATTTTCTCCATCTGATGGCCTGTAAATTCCATCTGTTTGTGTGTTTGTGAGATGCATGGAGCCATTTTTTTTTTTTTTTTTTGCAGGGTGCGCTCAGGCACTGGTCACGTCTTCAATCCTCTGTGTGTCGGAGCAGAGGGGGAATGAAAGGCAAATCTGAGGGCTGGCTGGATGAATGCAGTCAGTTTGAGTTTATTTGAAGGGAGAAAAAACAAGCCCTGTCTTGTTTGTGTGTGTATGTGTGTGTGTTTGTGTGTGTGTACGTGAGAGACAGAAAATGTGTATGTAGGTGAGTGCTTTACCCGAGTGACACTCCTGAACCCATTGTGAATCGAATGGCCGGGCATTGCACTGCTTTGGTGTGTGTGTGTGTCTGGTGGATGCCAGAGAGGGAATTGCACTCGAGCAAATTGCTTTCTGCCAGCATATTGCCAGCGCCAGTCTTTATTCGTTGGGATGGGGAGGCACGTCTCAGACGATTACGGCACCCAATTCAGGCTCACATTGCCGGCCTGCCCCGCTCAACCCATAGCCATGCTTTACGATACACTCCTCTATACCATGCTATACCCCTGCTTGATGAAATGCTGATGTGGAATATTTAAGTGACACTCCAAGCGAAACCTAATAATATAATCAGGTAATAAGAAATTAATTTTCCCCCCGGCTGCACTTTGACTGGGGTGTTGATACTGGGCAGGGGAAGAGAAACCACGAGGCAAATGTTGAGGGAATGGCGTAGGTAGGTAGACTCTCTCTCTCTCTCTCTCTCGCTCGCTCTCTCTCTCTCTCTCCCTTCCTTTTCTCGCTCTGTGCATCAACATTTCTCATGACACACTCCACTGATTCGATGGCTACCCTTCCCCGCGCACCCATTCACATGCCCCATGCTCCTGTGCACATACAAATTTGCAGGGAGCCACACAATAACAAGGATGCCTCCCTCTCGACACCAGCGAACTGTAAATGACCAAAGCGAGAAGGCCACTCGTGACAGACACGCACATACACACATGCTGTCGCTGTCAGGAGGAAACTTGATGTCCCCCCCATGGGCTTACATTGTGAGTGGCAGCGCTCGAATGGGCCTGCAGCACAGACAGACGATGGTTGATGTCAGAAGGGAAGAAGCATCTTGTTGTGCTTGTGACCCACTAAATGTAATCCGGGATTGGTTTTTACTCTTTCTATCTCTCTTTTATCTCCCTGCGTGCATCTTTCCTCTTTCTCTCAATCTCCACGTCTGTAGTTAATTAGGAGTCAGGAGTCCATTGATGTCAGTGCTCTGGTGTTTTATTGCCCCCCCCCCGG
>OMLP01009943.1:1500-15135 GCA_900302685.1 Spondyliosoma cantharus | reverse complement strand
TAGCATCATTGCTGGGAGTCTGTGAGGATTATCTGTCTCTCTTGCTCTTTTTACCATTACAAAAAAGAAAATGAAGTATTTATTAAGGACAGAAATTCAAACACTCACCTTCCTGCTTTGCAGTAGGAACAGAAGAGAAAATTCACCCCAAATCCAAAGCCTCCACCTGTGAGTCTACAGTTGCAGAGATAAATTAGACCTGCATGCAGGACTACAAGGGAGACAGTGAGCAGTAACCAAGTAACTGTCATGTTGTTCTTTTCACAAATATGGGAATGATAGTCAAAAATATCATTAAAATGCATAGTTTTATATAAAACGGAATAACATACAAGCCTATACAATGGCCCAATTAAATTTCTTTTCATGGAGCCCAAAATCCATGGCGGCGCCCCTGGCAGTGACTGATGAACAGCCAAGGCCGGAGGCCGAGTGTCTTTTAATCCTAATGCTCTGTATGGGGTCCCTGAGACACCGGGCTCATTTTACCAGCTCAAAAAACAAAGTTAACGCTGTTTTATCAGCTTTATATGGAATCATATTGCTGCCATGCCAGAAAAAGAAATATGGATCAGAACATGTTCTTGCATGTTAAAAGTTTATTGTTACAAGATAATTTTATGTTATAATGAAAAAATACAAACTTACCATGCCATAGCGACAAACTTATCTTGTAATAACAATATACATGAAACATTTCAAGTTGTAACATATTTTCACATAATGTGATATTTTAACAAAATATTTGAAACATGTAGTTACCAAATGTAGTTACAATACAAGTTTTAGATGCAGCACTACACCTCCCAAATCTAAGTTACCATAAGTAACTCTTGGACCTTGAAGCAGAAACACCATATAGGAAGACATATTTCTTTCTCTATGAAGGACTTTTTGGCAAGCAGACGGGGAATTATTTGTTCATGCATAGCTCATATAACGTATAAAACTTGACATAACACTTATATTTTATGCATTTTCTGTTACCACTTTAATATCAATCAAAACAAAAGATGAAGTTTGATGAAACTTTTTGCACCTTAGCAGTAGCTTGTTCCGCTAGCCGCCGTCCTGCCAGTAGAGAAGTATCAATCTCCGAATGCAATGAAACAGGGAGGAGAGTTAAGGTTGAACGCTCCTAAAGCTTAGTTCCATGTAAATGTATGGATAATTTGTTGTTTTGTCGTTAGTGAGAAACAATATTGACCTTGAAGTTGAAAAAGGAGCCCCATATAAGAAACAATACTAAAATCAAAAGCCGGAAAAGTCACGTGAGATCTCGCGTGGGTATTTGTTGCTGGAAGACAGTAGCGTTCCACCTTAACTGTCCTCTAATGATACGTTGCATTCGGAGATTGATACTTCTGAATGGCAGGACGGCGGCGAGCAGAACAAGCAACTGCTAACATGAGTTGGTCAAAATTTTTTATTCTAAACTCTGTGTACACAAACAATGTTCTCAATGCTCGTGTTCATGTATAGAGACCCTGATGATACTACGAGCAAAGTTTCATGCTGTGTCGAGCCTTCTTAGTGTTTTAAAAATAACTATGATGCTAACATAGTAGTGCCCATAGCACTCCCATTGACCCGAAAACGAAAATACGGTCAATCTTAAAAGTGGCGCTTTCGTCGTAATTATGCTTTTAAATGAACGTTTGACTCTGGTACATTCACAAAAAGACCCTAGGTTGCATTTTTTTATTTTTTTTATTTATTTTTTTTTTAATGTGGCTTTAATGATAGTACAGGCACAGATATGACAGGAAACAGGATGAGAGAGGGAGAGTGACATGCAGCACAGGGTGCCCAGTGACTCGAACCCGGGGCCGCTGCAGCGAGGACATAGCCTCTGCATATGGGACACCCGCTCTACCCACTGAGCTAAGCGACGCCCCCTAGGTTGCATTTTGGCGAGAGTTTCACTTTAAAGTAGTGTAGTATCATGAATCTGACTCATGACTATCAATCTGATGTGATTTAGGCAGAAATGTTCGCAGACGGAGTAATTATTTAAGTTTCATCTGCGATATGGTGGGTCAAGTTTGGTGACTTCCTTCCACACTGTTACGTATCATCTGATGTTTCTCCAGAAGTTATAGCAGCAGGCTAGAAATGAAACGCAGCTACCCATAATGACAATCTGTGTTTGAACATTGTTAGAAACATTTGCAATAATGTTAGCACACAAATCCACAAAATGTAAAACAAAAGGTCTTCTCCAGTGTTGTTCGCCTCACATATTTGGTCATAGAGTTCAAATGTCATTTTACAAACCGCAAAAAACTTGTGCACACAGATGTTCTACAGCTTATGTCTTTATTAGTGCTGTGGATACAACAGTAATATTCTGCAAATGATGGCGTGAAGATAAAGTGCCTACATTGAATTCAAACAGGGATTTTTCATCCCACTAATTCAGGAATGTACAACTGTTCAATAAATCATATTACAGTAGCAAACGCTGTGCATTTCATTGTTGAAGCAAAAGTCTTAATGATAAATAATCCCTTTTTTCTCACATCTCACACGTTTTCTCAACATAAACCTGTGCCTATAAGCATGTTAAGACAAACAAAATTTTGCATATTATAGTTTTACTCCACTTAACACTTTAGAACAGACAATCATGTGTCCATAGAATAAAAGCTGCCCCATGATCATGGTTTAGCATTGTGCTTTTTGTCATGAACAAAGCACTGGCAGCCATAGCCAACATTCAATCAGTGAATCACAATGACATTGTACAGTTACACAACATAGATTGCACGAAAGTTAAGGGCGGTAAGTTAAGTAGTCTTATATAAATCCATCCATGAGGGAGAACAAGGGCCGTGTACACGTTCATACAGTAAATGTAAGTCAACCCTTCTTTGGTTCACAAATACACTAAAAGACTTCAATGTTAATCAAAACATTGTGATATTATACAGTTTCCAAACAGGAAGGAGGATACATTACAAATGGAACAGAAGAGCATAGAACCTATTCACAATTATAGTCTCTGGATATAAATAAAGTGGTTCATCTATTACATACTATACCATGTGGTCGATTTACATATAGGATATTCTCACTGTAAAACTAGGACACATTTGGCACAAAGGCAATGTGACGATACTATACACAATCTACACAAAAATCTCTAAAAACACAGCAATCGAGTGACAATGACTGTGTTATATATTTCCACCAATGTAATATCAAAGGGAGATAACAGTTAGGGTACAATGTGGCGACGCATCTGGCTTGATAATTACATGGACGACATGGAGCACCAACAGTCAGAACATTGTATACGTATGTATTTTATGAATACTGTTTATGTCAATGCGATAAGTTTCCCTATATTGTGCTCTGTTACTTGTGAAAAAATATCTTGATCTAATTTTGTTTTTAATACTGATCTTCATATAATACAGCAGTAAAATGTTGTTGTTTATAGCTGCTTTAGAGAATCATTCAAGAGCTCAAATATTCTTGCATGAAAAGTAACTCATCAGGTTAATTGAAGCAAGAATATCGGAGTACTTTTGCAATTTTCTCTCTTCTTTACTCAGATAACGTTGTGCGCAAACATTGTGAATATATGTCATCGCTGCTAAACAGAGAAGAGACAGAAGCGACACACACAGGGCATATTATTTCTTGTGCATTGCCAAAGAAGATCTGTAAGCAAAAAAATGTTAAACGTCTTTATGAGACAAAAGCGACATGACGCCAAGATCAAGGCTCTCCAGAATCGGAAAAGGACGATATTTTTCAGGAGAAAAATTATGTAAAGGAGACATATTATGCTTTATTCATTGTTTTTTATGTTCTTGTGCATGTAAAAGATCTTGAAAGTAAAAAAGGTTAAAGTCCACACCAACAGAAGCTCCTCTCTCCCACAGAAAACACTGCTCCTGAAACGCCTCGTCAGCAGTTTTGCCTTTAATTCCTTGACTTTGTGACATCACACTATGTCACAGAGTGACATGTTTGCATAATTCATGCCGAATGGCTAGTTTGGCGAGTAAGAATAGAATTAGCACAGCTGCTCTGTTGTTGTTAGCAGTGCTGGGTCATGCTTGTGTGTGGGAAACAATCAGAGCAGACTGGGTATTCAGGAGGGGGGTGTTAAGAGACTAAAAACAGAGTGTTTCAGACAGAGGGGGAATACAGTGCTGCTGTACTGGACAATTTGAGAAATAGAGAATGTATACCTATACTAGTAGTAACCCAAAATAAAATTGTGAACCTTAAAATGAGCAAAATATGTCTCCTTTAACCGTGGCTTTTACAAGTCATTCCCAAATCGCTCGATCTCCTCAATCAGGAAGTCGATGTCTGACCTGGTTGCGGCGGGGTTGGAGATGACCATGCGGAAAAAGTTGACCTTGTCTCCTTGCGGCTGGTAGCCCACCATTGTAGTCCCAGACTCCATCATCATCGCCTTGATCTTTGGGGCCACCTGTTGTAGAGAACGTGCAGCGTTATGAGCTCACCCTCTCCTAAATCTAAGATGACACCGTATGAATCAATCAAGAGGGCAGGGTAAGCTGAAAATGCAGCATAAGAAGCAGATTGATGAGTCAATACCTTATGCAACCTCTCCCGCCTTTCCTCACCGTCAGACAAGCCACGCAGGCTCGGTGGCAAATACCAGAAACACACATTAGTGTGCTGCGGCTGATAAGAGAAAATGGGAACAACATTGGTAATGAGTGTCAATAAAAAACGGCTTCTGTAATTTTAGATTTTCTTGTCAGCTTGTCAGCAAAGCAAAATGACCCAATCAATCCTCAGACCAAGTTAAGATACTTAAAGTATTGTTGTGGTCATTTGTCACAAAAGACAAACAGGTGTTCTGTAAGGCGGAAAATCCCAGATAAGAACAGTTTTGTCTTAAGTATCCAATAAATGCTACTTCATTAGAAAAAATAGCATTTGTGTGTGGAAATAATGACCTCACCTCTCCGTTGAACACCATCTCGTAGCCCTCTCTGTTCTTTATTTTATTGTAGAGGTACGCTGACAGATCCAGGCACTTGTCAATATGCTGCTCAAATCCTACTGTTCCCTTTAAGGTAGATTGAAAAAGAATAAGAAGTTACCATTTCACTCAAGATATTACATTTTATAGAGGCTTTGGAAGAAAACAACTGATAAAATTCCCACCTTTGCTTTCCACATGAGCCAGAACTTGAAGATATCGACGTGGCGTCCACACTGAATGGCTTTGTCGCCTGTGTCGTACGCGACGTCATACTGTTTATCTTGCTGGAAGAGGTAACCAGCACACATGGAATTGCAGCCCTGTAATAATCCCTGCAATGGACACAGTCATAGTGAAAGAAACTTTAAGGTTAGAAGACAGCAGCAGAACACTGTTGGTTGTGTGATGGTGTTTGTGCAGTATTGCGTGCAGCAGTCTCACCCTCTCTCTGACCAGAACGGCAGAGCACTGCAGCGGCACTCCCATCATTTTATGAGGGTTCCAGGTGACTGAGTTGGCCCTGCACAGATATTGAAACAGTAAACACAGCTCTGTGAGAGTGTGTATGTGTGCGTGTGTGTGTCAGTTCTAGAACAGAAGTGTTAATCTGAGAGGACACGGGTCCTTTCAGTTTTATAGAAATAAATCTGCACATAAGTCTTTTGAAAGATATAGTGTGAAACATCTGTGGCTGTGCACATGCTGACTGCAGATCTGACATCATACACCATTTCGGCCCAGATTATAAGGGGCAGTCCAGCAGTTTATTACTTTAACTTCAGACAGACGGAGATGGGTTGCCCTTGTGGGCTAATTGTGAGCTCACAAAAATATTTTACAGGTCTAGATTACATACTAACTCTATGCAGAGAAGTATAAAAATGCCAATTTGTGTCAATTTAAAAAAACAAACATTTTTACATCTATTTTAGTTGAAAATATTCAATTTCAGTGAAAAATAATGGGCAGAGTGGGGAGGGGCAGCCACAGCTAAGATGCTCAAAGCACACCAGCTCTGGAAGAGACAGTTGGGTACAGAGCTAGACTTTCTGGAGGAATGAACACCTGAAGTCATATCAGATTGTGCTCTGGTCCAGTTGAGCAAAGAGATTACTTTTCAAACTTTCTGGATTAAAAAGTGGATTCATCTTCACGACTACTTATCAACCTAACTGCAGCAGCGGTCCGCAGAGGTGGCCTCCATTGTTGAGTGTTTATGTGCTGTAATGTTGACGGCTGACTACAGCTGGAGGGGAAGTGTACTTTATGAGGGAAGAAGAATAGAGAGAGTGCTCTCTGGCGAGTGCTGAGTTCACTGAGAGACTCAACTTAATTCAAACAGGCAAACACACACCCTCGACACGTGCCATTGGTCGCCAGTTTACAACTATGTAAAACCTGCATGAGAAACACAAAATAAACTAGAATGATCGTACGATCAAGCTCATGCAACAAGGTAAAAATTGTCATCAGTACCAAAAATATCGTGATCATGGACATCATTAGGTTTAGATTCAAGAAATTTCCACCAGAGCAACAGAAGACATGATAAAAATATTTTCACAGGATGAGTAATACTCTCTGTGACGAACTTTGTGACGAAAATTTATGTACTACTTTAATTCTCATGCAGATGTTTCACCTCTCCACGCCATTCAGCTTGTGCCTGTGTTTCCTGGACATCAGTAAACCTCCGCCCCAAGCACCCTACACAGGAAACAACAACATTTACACGAGTGAGGATGCTAATGTCTATCACGGTGGCTTAACAGATATTTTTTAAGACCATGGATATAGTCTTACATCCACGTGAAGCCACATGTTGTACTTTTCACAGATGTCTGCAATTTCATTGATGGGATCAAAGGCTCCGTAGACGGTGGTGCCAGCGGTGGCGTTCACAAACATCGGAACATATCCCTGCAAGCAGAAAACGTTGGGAGAAAAAAAAAAGACATTTGGTACAATTGTGGACTGAATCCAAGTTGTTACGTCCAGTCTCTCCCTGTGATTGTTGACATGAAAGAGATGGGTGAAACACATTTCTCAAATGATGCACTTTTCCTGTGTGCACCCTCTGCTTTCCCATTTCTTCTGGTCTGCACATCACTTTGCCTTTGAAGGACGCCTTCCAGGAGAGGTACTTTAGACCAGAGCCTCATCACATGTGAGCAGACAGAAGCATTAACCTCACTGAAGTAACCTGGCTGCCCTGGCACATAGTGCTCCCTTTGCTACAAGTAAACTCCACGGATCAGAGGAGTGTTCCTCAGTGTGCGGAATCACTATTAGAAGTAAATAAATAAGTCATTGTTGCTTGTGTTCACCTTTTGTTTGGCCTCTATTACTTTGGCTTCCAAATCAGCAGGGATGACTCTCCCTCTGCAAAAGAAGAAGACAGTAGTAAGTCATCCACATATTTGATCTTTTACCAGACAGTCTGCATGTGGGTTAAGTTTAGAGCAAACCTTTCATCTGTCTTCAAAAGAATGAGGTTCTCTGTACCAAAACCCAGAGCTGCACTGGCTTTCTTGATGGAGTAGTGGCTCTGCAGGAACAGTCACAATTCAGGTTGGATTGACACTCAATGTACTGATATCAATTGTTAAACTTTGATGTAAAAGGTGTTTAAATGGTCGGATGACATTAATCAATAATACAGAGAGGGACTAACATGCTCTGAGGTGAAGAGGACCAGTCGGGGTGCAGCTGCCATGCCTTTGGTCTTGACTTCAGGGAAGTACTTGTATCTGGCGATCATCACACTATACATGTTGGAGATTGCTCCTCCTGCAGAAACCAACGGTGGAGGAGAGTAAATACTGTAGTTAGGTAGAGCAAGCAATAACTTTAAAGCTGTAATGAGGAACTTTTATTTTTGTTGATGCTGGCAGCCCCTCCGGACAAAAGCGGTATGAACATCTGAAATCTGTAGTTTTATGTCATCCCAGATACTGTAGAAATTAGGTCATACGGACCACATACACTATATGACATAAATAAGTTGTATCTGGTGGGTCCTCATAAAGTATATTGAGTCCATGTGGTTAATCCAAAAATATTCTACATATTATTCTGAATGCTTTATTACATGTTGATGTTGCATCTTCTGAAACTTTGGTATTTGTATTTCTGTCTCCACTGGAGACCAGATGGGATCTTTTAGAAGTGAAGCTACAGATTTAAAAGACTAGCTAAATCAAAGCCTAGAACATCTAGTATAATCTGATCAAGTACGCCATATTAGCAAGACATGTTTACGTTTGGGCTCAGAGTAATTGAGCCCCTGTTAAGTCATTTCTTTGGCTATCACCTGGAGAAAATATTCCATCCCCCTCTCCTTCAGGCCAGCCAACGATCTCCCTCATCTTCTTCAGCGTCAGCTGCTCCATGAGCACAAAGACGGGAGCGATCTCATAGGTAAACCTGGAATGAAGCAAAACAAAATAAAAACAAAAATGATATAAGATGTGATAAAAGAAGCGGAAAGCACTCTTTCATTACTGATTGAACATACAGTGTAATCTTAACTTTTTACTTTGTGCTCGTTTGTTGTGAGTTAATTAAAGGGGCTCCGCAGAACTTCTGTTGTGTTGGAAGTGGTGGTTATTTTATGTTAACAGACAGGCACTGAGACGATGCACTCGAGAACGCCCATAAAGTCACATCCTTGGACTGTCGCGGAAGGTCAGATCTGAGTCCTTCACAAAGACGTCCACAGTCCAGCAGCTTTAAAAAACAAATTGTCCGCAGGCTTGCACAGTCAACCGAGAGAAACGGGAGAGGTCTCAGTTTTCAGGTCACATTACAATCCACTCACATATAACTGATATAAAAGTGATTAATAAATGTAAATTACTACAAATTATTACATAGAAGCTCTGTAACCAGCGGTGTATGATTTTTATTGTACAAGCTGCAGGAAAGACCGATGGGACCAATATGAAACACACTCACAGATTTAACAACTTGCATTTGTATACTTAAATTTGCAGAGCATGCTTACTGAGCGTACAGCTTTATGTACACTGTCACGCTTCAGTTAAAACACCATCTCGTTTCAGAAATGGATTTCTGCTGCAGTGAAATCTTTAGTGGGGATTAACATCATTAGAAACATTAGAGACATAATAAGAACGGTCTGCAAAGTTGTTTCAGGTGCCTTTTCTCCTTTCAGGTGTCATTTTCATGTCTTATCCTCTCAGGTATGTAATTCTTTGCACATCATCATAGTACATAAAAAATAAAAATTACGCCTGAGAGAAAAAAGCACAGTCGATTTGGAATTACAGCCAAGGCAGGCTCATCCGTCTTCTCCTGACCAATATTCTTCTAATTACATAAGTATCTGTCTATTCATGCAGGGAGAGTAAATGAATCAGTGGAACATTACGGGATGTCGCATTGTGCCCCACAGCGTCTTCAGCATACAGTAATGTGGAGGGGGAAAGGATAAACAAGTCAGATGCCACTTCGCAGATGTCGCACATTAATTTCACCACATTCATTCATGCAAGGCGACGCTCCCTCGTTATGATTATGTAGGACCTGGATGTGATTGTCAGTTTATTAGTGTCAGTCAATATCTGCCAGGGGTAATTAAGGTTGATGGAGTAATTAATAAAGGTAAATTACAAGTATGTAAGCAACCTCCACCCTCTGGTTCAAGTCATCCTTGCTATTGATTTCGCCAATAAGAGACGAGATTACTGTAGTACTCGTTTGAGATGGGCTGTGGAAGATGATGAAGGCTATAAAACATGTTAATATGAGTTAAAGGTCTGTAACAGAGCCTTGTAATCAAGCTTCAACCTTTATGGGCCATTTATTAGCTGTAACTAATCCCTTTAATCCTCCTTTTAATGGTTAGTAAACCATTAATTCAAGCGTTATAGAAGAAAACAAAATGGACAAATCCCTTTATCTGGCGTCTTTACCTTCGGTTTGCTAGTAATGCAAATATAAACCATAAGACTTTTGGAAATATTTTTCATCTGTATTGTCTTCTACATCGACTGATTTTATCGGGAGAGTATGTGTTTATGCTGTAATAATCGAGAAAGATGTATTAAGCCACATTCGGCCCCACTACTAGTCAATCTCTTTGTCAGCGATTCACTTTTTTTTTAAATAAGTACCTGCAGTGTGGAACATCTCCCCCTTCTGGCAGTGAGAGTAACTACACAAACACTGTCGACACGTGATTATGACGTCTGCCTACAGATTTTAGCTTTCTCTTTTCTTTTCTCTCTTTAATTACTTACTATAATTCATATTCTCAACATGGAAACTTTTCTGAACTCTTTCTGTTTTTTTCCCGCCGTACTGATTGTAGCCTACTCCGTGGCTATGGTTGACATTTGACACGAAAGGCATCACTGCGGGTGCATCAATGTGGGAGTTTCACCACAGTTTCCCATCGGCATCAAGGTGAGTAGATAATGAGTGAATTTACATTTTTGGGTGAACTTATCCTTTAATCAGCATGGCCTGAACTCGTTTGGTGAAAGCTAATCGAATGGATGTTAAATTACTTGTAAAAGTCCTAAACTGCAGCTTTAATGGATTATAATATTAGGAATGGGACTGTGGGAGAGGAAGATACCCTGATTGGAATCGAACATGGGCCACACCATAGGCACTATAGGCCACTAGTTCACCAGGATGGGTCAAGTTTTATCTCCCAAGTTAATCATTATCATTTATAAGGTACAAAATAGTACAATTAAATGCAATCAAATGAAATAACTGTGCAAGTCATGAAACACAAAAGGGTTAACCTCAATGACAAAACTCTTTTGCTGTTTCCTGCTGATGGCGGTTTATACTGTGCACAGATGGTCCGAGGGTTGCACACCATGTCCCCTCCTGGCATTGTTATGTCACAGGAAGTAGCATTAGATAAAACAAAGACAGCATGTAAACTGTGAACGCAAATCAATATGCAATTTAGTTTGCCTGCAGGGCTGAATTATATGACCACAGCCTGAGATCGGGCCAGCACTGACAATACAGTAGGGAGTAGCTGTACAAATGTCTTCTTTTGTGCCTTTCATTTTCTTGCTTGATTGACAATCTATTAGAGCGTGCAGGGTATTCTTCAGCTACAGACAGTAATTACTGTACGTCACATGGTTTCACTGAGAGCCTCACTTCTATGAGGGGCCATTTAAAAACAAAAAGGCTTTTTAAAAGTGGAATAAAATGAACCCACTGATTCACAAACTGGATCTAATTATTTTGGCTTTCATCTCTTATTATCTGCACAAGTGTGTTTATGGAACACAAAAAAACGGACCAATGTATCCGAGTACTCACATGTTAGTGTTGGCCGTGGAGGTGAGCCACTCTCCCACCAGCCCAACAATGTCTAATCCAGTGGACAGCTGGTTGAAGAACCTGGGGTGACCTGCGATTGATAAAGAGACAACAAAGCAACATAATCCCCCAGCACACAATTAATCATCCACGAGTCTGAGAGAGAAAATGGCTTATCTGCAATCATTACACTGGCATGTAAGCTAATGAGAGTTATTGATTGCAGCTGCGCCTTCGGGCCTCTTTTGTCCTCACCTGTTCTCACTCCATACTTCAGGGTGTCCCTGCAGTCCACCAGGATCTGCTCCAGAGACTCGGGCTGGTCGGAGAGCTCCAGGTTGAAGCCTTCCATGCCCTCGAGGAGCTGGTGGGGGTGGTGGAAGTCCAGCACCTTGGTGGATCTGTCGAAGGTCTTCCGGACATAGTTGGTGAGGATTTCCACGACCTCAAGCAAGAACTGCATGGTCTGCTCCTCGCCATTTTTGGCAGGCAACAGATCTATGAAAAAAAATGATCTTTTCAGGACATTTTAACTTTTCCGAGCAGGGTGACTCATTTATTTTTGCACAAATTCTCCAAAAGTTGGTTTCAAAACAACAAAAAATGGAAAAACTATAGTTTGAACAGTATTTATTTCATTATAAGAATAGCTAGAGATTTATTTTGTGTTTAACAATCGGATTCATCAGCATAACATTTACTTTTATTTACTCTCATACCATAAAAGTGGCACTATGTAGTTTTGTAAAATTAATTCAAACTCAGAATTGTAATATTTAAAATATTTATGTAATAATACAAAATATTTAAGAAGAAAATATTATTTTGTGCATTAGTGAATAAACAAGCTGTTCTCAGAGGAAAATAAGGTCCCCAGAACACTGTGTGAAGACAGAAAGGTGGCAGGGTCCGCCACAAATAAACAAAGTGAAACAGTATGAAACTGTGTTGTCCTTTAAGGTCAGTTTGTTTTGTTCAGTTTATTCAGTCATGAAAACAAAGACAGTTTGTTTATTTAGTTTGTTTAGACAAAAACAATATTTGTCTTCTGATTAAAATGCCTTCAGTGCACCTTTAATTGGATATTTTTTGATCAGAATACATCTAAATGTCTGATTTCTCAAAGGTTTACCTTTCATATCACATGTGAAGTACACGATGTTTAAATTGACCTACCTCTGGCGAACAGGTTGGAGAAGTCGGTCTCTGTGCGTCTGAAGCGCGCCTCTCCGCCGACGTTATCGCAGGAGAGCTGCAGGTTTTTGGCCGCTCGCTCCTTGAAGGAACTCACGATCCTGCTCCTCTCCTCCAGACTGTTGTTCTTCTGCAAAAATCCTAAACGTTTACAAGAAGAAGAGGAGTCCGCAGGGTGGTTACACTTCCCATACATGTTGACAGCTGCAGCTTTCTTTTTCCTTTTTATTAAAACAAATCAAACCCAGGCCCTTTAACAAGTCTCCTCTCTCTTCTCTTCCTTTCTCTTCTCTTTATGTCTCTCTCTCTCTCTCTCTTCTGTACTTTCTCTCTCGTTATCTTCTCTGAGGGTCCCATCCCGCTCTGGGAGTCCTATTTATGGGCGGAGAGGGGCCCCTGTGGGAGGTTGAGCTCGGTGACATCAGCGTCAAACTCCAGCCAAGCACAAACACACCACTGTCATGTAGCGGCTGTAAATTCTTAGCAAAGATCCATCCGGCAGGAAAAAAATGATGTAGCCGATGGCAACACAGCACAAAAACACATTAGATAATTGCAGGGGTTTATCAGTAAAGCCTGCTGAGGAGAATATATCCAATAAATGGCAAAAAAAATTATTTATTTTTTTTAAAAAATGCATGAAGTCTGATCTGAGATATTAAACTTTACTGATTTTAATCTAACAAGAACACAAATATTTTTCATCTTTTTTGTTTTATTTGTTTCCCTCCATTTTGTTTCGCAGCTGCATGGTTCCGGGTAATTAAACGGCCTTATAGGGGAAAAAACAAAACGTGTCGGTCAAAAATACCGGAAAATTGTCCCGAGCAGTGGCGCGTGACAGTCACCATTATGGGAGATGTCAGTCCGTCTTTGGTTAGTGAGACTGAACCAGAGCCTCACAGTGGAGACCCAGCCTGCACAAGTCCCTCTTTATTATTATCTTTTATTTTGAAAGCAGTTTTTTTCCTTTTATATTTATCCTTTTTATTGAATAGAAGACGTGATGTTGATTTATTAACTAGATAACATCTGTAAATCTGAATGTTTGCATTTAGAAATTCGTCATTATCCGGGTGAGACGTCGCAGGCCACAGCCTTTAAATCACCCCCAGTCCCCCCACCCACCCACATGTCTGATATCC
>OMLP01009942.1:1156-15404 GCA_900302685.1 Spondyliosoma cantharus | reverse complement strand
GGCGGGATGTTTAGAGGCAACGTCTATCCTTAACTTGATTTTAGAGGCTCTTTTGATAAAGCGCGGCTCAGCTCGGAGAAGAATAGAGGCAACAAGCTGGGGGAAACCCTCCCGTTCCTCCCTCCCCCCTTTCTCCCTTCTTTTCTCCTCTCCACCTTGATCTCCGCCGAGCCATCCCTCTTTTCTCTCCATCTCCTCCTGGCAGGCTTCTCCACCAAACGGTGTGAGGTTGTCAGGCTGGCCCAGATTAAGGGCATTGTCCGAAGGTATTTACATCCGGCCAAACCATATTAAACAGAGATTAGAGGGGTTTTCACTGCACATCGCAGAAAAAAGGAGAAGAAGAAGAAGAAGAAGAGGGGGGTGGAAAAGAAGAGGGAGCTTTTTTTTCCTCCCGGATGAGCAGGATTTACAAGTGACATAGCTGTGAAATGGAGGAAGAGAAATGTGCTCTTTATGGAGAGGAGGGAGTTGGGTGATGTGGCGGAGGTGGAGGTGGTGCTGGTGCTGCTGCTGGTGGTGGTGCTGGTGGGCGGGGTGGACTCTGCAGATCCTGTTTGAAGGTCATGTGATGCTGGCTTGTCTGAGGGGGTGGCGAGTGTGCCAAACGGTTGGCAGCCGGTCTGGGTTTTTTTTTTTTTTTTTTTTCTCGCATAGGAAGCAGCGAAGTAAAAGAAATCTGCTGGCGGGACGCAGCGAGCAGACGGGCTGCTGTGGAGGACATCGCGCTCGGAAGCAGCCATGGATTTAAAACATCATCTCTTATTAACACAACTTGGCTTTTATTTATTATTTTTAAAGCTTTTTTTCAATTCATCTTACTTGTAGCGTTGGTTGTCGGTTTAATAATCGATCTTTAAGCGATTTTTTTTTATGTTTAGGACGTAGCTGCAGAGCTATTTATGCTACCAATAAGCTACATGTTAAAATCAATCGTCATCCAGTTAGCGCCTCATTTTTAAACCCAGTCCTGATTATCTCACCGCTCGTATTTGTTGCCCCGCGTTGGTTTTGTTGTTTTTGCGACGTCCAGATCTCAGCGATTAGCCTAATGCGTTATCGTAGCCGCTAGCTATTTTCTGAGAAAACAAGAAAAATAATAAACTGGACGAGTCGTTAAGGTCAGCATACATAAGATTCATTTGAACATATGACAGAAATACACACGGATGAACTCGGACCAACATGTTGCAGACATACTGCAAGTGATCACCGAAATGTGGAACGTATTTGAGTCCAGTCGTTTTCGGTAGTGGAAGCAAACGGCTAATTACCTGCAATAAAAAAGCCCATTTATCTGCGGATTGTTTGCCCGCTGGTGAGGCGGCAGCGCGCTCTGCAGATGTTGGAAACGTGGTCCTGTTGTATTATTAGCTCGGCGTAGTGAGGAGGAGGACAAAAGGGAAGCTTGATGAAGATGAATGTCTCCACCGGCCCATCTGGAATCCATCGCTTTCAAAAGCGCTTTCAGCGCAGATATGGTTTTAAAAAAAAAGGTATGTGTCGCTGCTTTTCTACCAGACTCGGTAAAAGTACCTGTTAAGCTCCCCTGAAGAAAGAGAGTCTTGTAATCTTTTTACTGTTTATGATCTGTCTTCTCGCCGGCCTGTTCCAACCTGCGGGGATACGTCTTTATGCAAAGCAGCCCGGCCAAAAATAGAGAGGACGTCATCGTGAAACAGCGTCGTAAATCAGTCTGGAGAGTCGGTGGGAAGTTTGGAGGATACCAAATTGGCAAAAAAGTTCTTTCTGAGGATCTCTGGTATAATTGCAGACCCACAGGTTTCAGCACAGCACAGATGAAACTCTGCGTTTCTCTCCTCCAGAGCAGAAAATGAATTCATAAAACTGCAGACGGTGATGTCGTGATTAAGTTGTTTACTGACGCCCCAGAAAAACACTCTCCCCGCTGAATTATAAAGAGGGAGACGCGTCAGGAAATGTAAGAATGGAGTCGAGATGCGCAGTCGTCTCGTTGTCACTTTAATGTGGAGTTGATTTTTCAATTTTTACCTGCTGTGAACTCAAAACCTTCGTGCCAAACGCTCAGGAAGTGATGAATGTATTCAAGACGTGCTAACAAAGCCGAGCATGCGAAGAAGAAGAAACCAAAAATGTCTGTTTATTCTGACAGACTTGGACAGATTAGACGCATTTATTTAATAATTACAACAAAGTGAAATGAGTTTATGTCCAGGTTGAACACAGCTGCCTAAATTCAATACGCTCACGTGTTTTCCTGCTACAGTCATGATTGATCTGGTGCGACCATTAGCTGAAAATCGTTAACGCTAGCCAGATTTATCTAGATATTACCTTGTAGCGGATGTAAGTGAGTGAGTTTTGACAATTTGCCATTTTCTGCTGATGCATTTGACATGTTTTTCATATAAATAACTGCAAGTAATAATAAAACTGTCGTTAAAATCACTTTCTCCTTGCATGAAGCCTTTTATTTGCCGCCAAATTGAAGTTAAATCAGTTAGCAACTTCAAAAAAGTCCCTCTAAAAAATCCCCACTTAGTAAAGCAAACATGTCGACTCAGGTAATTCATCGTTTGAGTCTCTGCTGTGAATGTAGCAGCTCAATCAGTCGCCTACAGACGGCGTTGTAAAGAAGTGAAAGTCTTCTTAATGCCGTCATCCATATTCCGTCCTGTGACCTGATACGACAGCAGCCGTGGCGCCTGGTCTACACGATCCCTCACTGTGTGTGTGTGTGTGTGTGTGTTAGCAAGGCCGGCGTGGAAAGGCTGCCCACATAAAGAGCTCTTTTTATCCCCAGGGCCACAGCCTGCCCGCCGGCCCCTGGAGAAGTTTGTAGAGGATAAATAAACCTCTTCAGACGCAGAGAGAGAAAAGATGGAGTCTTGTGCGCGTCGCCGTATCTCAAAGAGAGACTTTATATTATTCTGAAGGGCTATTTGTTATGATATTGAGCCGAGAGGGTCGGAAGGGCCAGGAGGGCAGGGGCCCCTTGATTTATGGAGTGACCGTCCAGCCTGTACTGCACACACACACACACACACACACACACACAGCTCCTCGCTTACAATCACGGATACACACACACATTTATCAAAACCCACATTTACACACACATGCTCAAAGAGTACATATCACACATTGCTTCCAGCTGGCTCCAGGTTCCGGCAAAGAGCGCTCCCACCCCCTCACACACACACACACACACACACACACACACACACACACACTCCAGGCAGCCGATAGCTCACACATGCCGGCACCGGACGAGAGAACAGCGGGAACGTCTAGATGTTGATATGAGGGCCGGACGGCAACCAGAGCGCCGCAGCTGAGCTCTCATTTATCTGCTTCGTCAGAATCACTTCGGGCTCTGATTAATTCATGAGCTGCTTTTATATCAAACAGGTTCGTCAGAGAACAAAGAGATTTAAGCAGCCAAGCCTTTGAATTAGTGCTTTTAATCACGCACACACACACACACCAACAGAGTGTGTGTGCAGGAATTTCTCTTTGTGACATCAGTGCAGCTGAAGTGGGACACGGTCGTCTCCCGCTCGCGCTGTATCTGCCGGACCGCCACGACGACAAGGCCGTTTGTCATGTGTCGCCGTGCAGATTCTTCTCTGACCGCAGCCACATCAGCAATCGTTTTTATTTGTTTTTGTGTTTCGATTAAACTCAGTCTCTGCTGCACATTTATGTTTTTATTCCACCAAGTCTGAAGAGCTGTAAACATCTGTCATAGTGCAGAATCGAGCCGTTCTGTGCGAGTTCCTGCTGTGTGGCTTGTTTGGATATGCTAAGCTGTTGTCTGACTAGTTTGGGAGCTTCAACCGTCGCCAGAGCATCCAGATGCCAGTTCCCGATCATCAGATGTGTTCACGTGCACCGTGGTAAGCTGGTTAATGTCGCGCACGTGTTGCTGCACGCTGGAATCAGATAATTTTATCTTTAAAAATGACTCAAAACAATTAATCAACTACCAAAATAGTTGGCGACAAAGTGCAGCTGGGTTGCTTTTAAAAGGTCAAAACATGGACCTGATTCCGGTCTTTCCATTATCCCTCACTGTCAGATGCTCAGAACCACAAGAGACGGACTGGCCCGGTTTGAGTCCAGCCCACTGCTCAGTTGCAGCTTTGGGTTTTTTTAACCTTTGCTCACGTGCAGAGGAAGGTGACTGAGTAACGGCCAGTTTCACATTCATCCACCGCCGGACACGCAGCAGCTGGAATTTTCTTTTCAGGAATTAAAAAATGCTCACTTACTAATTATGAATCTCTCTCTGTGCATATTTCGCTGTGACACATTTTACACCAGCATGATTTCAAAGAACTGTCTCCTGTCAGTGTGATCAAACCTGTGACTGTACGTTACAGGACGTTCCCGACGCGGCGGCTTCGGTCTCCGGCGAAGCTCAGTGGTCGCTCGATCCGTCCTGGAAGGTTGTGCAGCGGCACAAAGCGAAGCCTTTCAAACCAAATCCACTTTTATTCAAAGCAGCTTCCCCTTTTTTTTCTCCACGTTCAAAATCTGCATTTCAAAGTGCAGGATCTGAAGCAGGAGCAGATATTTTGTCATTGACGGTGACCACAGAAAGAGGCTTTGCTCTTTTGTGTGGCACCTGAGAAATTGAGTTTTTTTTTCATGTATGAGCGGTTTATCTTTTGTTTTGTTTCCTTCTTTCAGTAAATTGCGTTTGTCGAGCCTCTGGCAGGGTAAACATCCAGGCGGTTCCTCCCAATCTATTTTCTCAGGATCAAAGAGAAAGTATAACCCTAATTAAATAAAGTGTAATGTCTAATCCATACTCACCCCACACACACACACACACACACACACACACACACACGGCCACAGTGTGCTTTAAATACACGTCTAATGTAGAGAATAATAACTGATTTGTGCAACGCAGGCTTATTTTGTGCCAAATACTTCACTTTGAACATGCAGTTTGAAAGTATCCAAGTGAAAAACCGACACCGACTGCCCCTTAGGTCCTGGTCGACAGCTGGGAGATGTGTTAGCTGCTAGTTCGCCATGTTCAATGAACTCTCTTAGCATTTTTAATCAAATAAATACATAAATTAACTGTTAAAAGCCACAATCATATACAGTTTAACAACAATTGCTCCCTACTGCTGTGGGTGTGTGCTTTGTGCTATCCGTTAGCCGCTAAAGGGGTATGTTGCTGCTGCAGTAGGTCTTTGTATTTGGGCTCGGGTGCTGCTTGCTTTGTGCTAATGTTAGCTGCTAAAGGTGTGTGTTGTTGCCACCGTGGCTCTGATCTTTGGCTCAGGGGCGGTGTGCTTTGTGCTAATGTTAGCCGCTAAAGTTGTGTGTTGTTGCAACTGTGGCTCTGATCTTTGGCTCAGAGGCGGTGTGCTTTGTGCTAATGTTATCCAAGTAGATTTCAGTCATGGACAATGATTTTGTCAGGGAATTTGATTTTTTAATTACTGTCAGGATGTGAAGAAGATTTCTACACATTTCTAGAAAAACTGCTTTAAAGAGTCATCTTACCCAACCTTAACTACCTGCAAAAAGGGATAATAGAAATATCTTCAAACTTTAGCACATAAAACACAAACTATCTGCCTGGTTAGACACTGTTAAGTGTAAGCGAGAGAATATGGTTTTGTAATGGAGGGGAACTAACCCTTTAAGCCAGAAATATGCACCTAATACAAAGAAACAGTCAGTCAGTCGACGGTGCTGCTGCTGCTGCTGCTGCTGCTCATTCACAGCTGCCAGAGGAGGTTTGTGCTCGAGAGCCGGGGCTCCATAAAGTTGAAGTGAGCTATGAGTCTCTGGAGATTATTATATCTACTCCATAAAGCCCAATTCCTCATGTTTAAGACCTGAAGATATTCTAAGACTGATTTTCTCCTTTTCTTTCAGAGAGGTCATGAGTAATACACCAAAGTAGCGAGCCCCCCATTCATGCCGGGGCTGGATTTATGCTCCGTGCACCGTCGCCTCGCTGTTTTTCTTCTCCTGAATGGGCCTTTTTTTGCTTTAGAAGTAAAAAAGTGCTGTAAATATCGTTGTCAGAGCCAGAGGCTGCTCAGAGAAACAGCACAGCGTATTACTTGACTTTAACATCTCCAGTAGTTTTTTTGTTTTTTAATGGGTGTAATAAAACAGGGAAAACAATTCACAACTCATCCATTCAGTTCACTTTCTCTTTAAAGAGCTGCAGCACAGAGGAGAAAGTCTTTAAGCATGTCTGAAGCGTTCAGGGCTGAGATGAAACAGGCAGAAGAAGAAGACATTTTGAGTGGTTCATATGTGTTTTTCACTGCGCACACACGCGAGTACTGGACTCGAATACAAATCAGAGCTACTGGTCCTGTTTTTACAGACGACAGGATATTCCGGTAGCTACATTTATTTAATTGCTGTTATGCTTCACTTTGCATGTTCGGGTTTTATTTCCAAGAAGAAATAAGCTCATAAGATATTCCAATAAGCTGATTTGGTGATTTAGAGGTCAGAAATGTTTCGACGTCCAATCTTTGGATAACTGAGTTAAAATGTTGTGCAAAAAATGATCTTAGTTCTTAGTTTTGTTTGTACATCTGTCGTCTTTGTCTGATCTTTAATGTTTCCTTCGACGTTGACTCTCCAGAAGTATTGATTGGACTCTTCGTCGCTCTGTTATGGTTTTACTCCCCTCTGTAGTTTGACTTTTGGATTACCGACGATCTGCCGTCAGACGCACGTGTTTCAAAGGCGCTCTGGCTGGCGTTACCTGCTGCTTCTCCCACATAAACAGCTCCCCTGTCTGCCTGCGTTCGCCTCCTCGGCTCGCGCTTGTCCGCACGAGCAGCTTGCCTCACTTTGAAAGGGCCCATCTATAATTTAGAGCACCTATTATGTATTCCCCGTGAAGATTGTCTCGTCTGGGCAGCTCCTGATTTCAACCTTGCCTCTCAACTCCAATTTCCTAATCCGAGTTCGAGGCTTTCTTTGTACAAGTCCGCCGCTCGTCCTGAGGCCGCTGCCCCTTTTCCTTTAGCCGTCATAAATCTCGCTCTTAACACACCTCGTTCAGTCGTTCCCATGGGTGGGTGCGTGTGCATTCGTGTGTGCAAACAAGTGTGCGTTGTGTACTCTGTTGCCCGAGCAGCTCATTGAAAGTCTTGCGATGTGAAATATGCGCGCGTCTCTGTTTGTGCACATGGTGGCGTTTCCCTCGCACGGTCGCCAGAGCGTGCATGAGGTCGTCTGTCTTGTCTCTCCCTGACGCCGGTGATGTGTAATTGAGGTTTGGATGAGATGACACCTCCGACGGGAGGACAAGAGGATACACAAGGGCTCCCACTGTTTATTTATCCAGACGTGTCCCTCCATCTTCAGCCGAGGCCGGCATCCCTAGTGAAGCTTGTAAACATGTTGATTTTTCCCTGGCTCGGACCGGGCTGGCACACGGAGCTCCTGGAGTAAATGAGCTGGTGTTTGACAGGGAAGGTTGAAGAGGAGGAGAGGAGGAGAGGAGAGGAGAGGAGGGGGGAGGTTCATTTCCACACAGCCGTGATCTGTCTCCATCTTCACTGCTGGAAGAAAAAAGTTGCACTTTTCTGACTTCCAGAGGCAGATTAGCTGATCGCTCGCCAACGGTTAATTCAGCATCACTGCCTCTTTGTTTCAGAAGGATCTTTTCTTAGACTGCGTTTGGCTCTTAATTACGCTGTGGAATAAGGAAGAAGGTGTTTACACAAAATCTTAAACGCTTCATTATTACAGTATATACACCAGCGAGGAGAAAAGATAGAAAACCTGCCTCAACATTGTGTCCTGATGTCAGCGAGCACTTTGATAACGTCGTCCTCGTATTTCCAACAAATTGTTCAACTAGCATTTACAGTAATGTTGTATTCAAACGTTCGTCTGTGTCTTCTCTTCTGCAGACTCTGTGTCCAGCGAGACAGCCTTCCTGGAGGACTATGTTCTGGGCATGGGGGACACCCTGGAAATGTCATGTGACCTGGAGGACCACTCGGAGCCCGTCGTCTGGTTCAAAGACGGCGCCGGGCTGGTGCCTGGCAACCGGACGCGGCTCGGCCAGAGGATGCTGCGCATCATCAACGTGTCGTACGAGGACTCGGGCGTCTACTCGTGCCGGCTCGCTCACAGCAACACGCTGCTCAGCAACTACACCATCCGGGTGACAGGTGAGAGAAACCCTGACGAACACAATCAGCGTTTCCGAGATGACGTCCTCAAATGTCTTGTTTTGTCCACAACACAAAGACATTCACTTTAGTGTGAAAGAAACCAGAAAATATTCATATTTGAAGGGTAACTGAAACGTTTTGTGGCTCCAGAGGAAGCTGCATGAAATCTAATAATCTAATCTAATTGCCTCCAGTGGCTGCGTTGCGTGACACGTAATTGATTCATCATTGCAGCTCCATTATTTTTCTTTGTTATGACGGGAATCTGGTTACTTTTACCTCTTGAATCCACTAAAAGTGCTTCAAATTAAATAATCTGTGAGAGAAAACAGGCACAAACTTCAACTGTTTACTTAACAATCTACGCTAACGCCATAACTTTGGATTTAAGTGGTCACTAGCCAATAAAGTGGGTCAACTTTTATTGAGATTTAGCGGCAGATTTATTCGCCAGGAATCAGAAAAAAGGGCAATTCTGAAGGTTCCTAAGCTGCTTCTTCTTCTTCTTCTTCTTCTTATAGACGAATCTTGAATAAGAGTTCACTAAAGAAATCACATTTTCAGTGGCATTTGAATAAAATATAAAACCGAGGACACGCTAATTGTTAAAGATACTCGAGTCGGCAGCAGAGCTCCAACGCTAACAGACACTCTGGCTGCACCGTGTGGAGCTCTCAGAGGAAAATCAAACCTGCTTCGGCTTCTTTTTTTTTTCCGCCCCGTTTGACAGACAACCTAGAATCAAAGTATTTTCTGTGAATAAACAAAGCGGAGCACTTACAGCCGCGACGTCTCGACACGACGGCTTTTCATAACGGAGAGAAAACCAGGCAGTGAAAACTTATAGCTCGGGAGCAAAAGTCCTATTATTTTTCTCCTCCTGTTCGGTTTTCGGCTCCTGGATAGCTGCCTGCCAAAGCTGCACACACACACACACACATACACACACACACATACGCACACGGCATCACACCGGCTCAGACTTCCACCGGCCAAGTTTCACACAGATTTCCCTCCTGATGCACAGGCAAAGGTGGAATTCATTATCGTACGAGGGGGGATGAGTAAAGTCTTAAACAAGTGTGCGATGCAAACAGAGCTCTAATAGGAATTCAGGAGAGTGTGTGTGTGTGTGTGTGTGTGTGTGTCAGCGAGCAGTAGCTTTAAAGACTTGCCGGCTTTTTTTTTTTTTTTTTTCCCGTAAAACTCATGGACACCAGCTGAGCCTGTTATTGACAACTAATTAGAAAGCAATTAGCTCCAAACATTTCATCATTGGAAACAGATGGGGTGGCAAGAAATGAGAGAGTTCGCTCCCTCTCAACTCAACCCCCCACCTCCTCAAACACACACACACACACACACACACATATTGATGCATGTGTTTGGCTGCAATCCGGCGAGAAAATGGCCTTTTCCAGCGCTGATCAGAGGTGGACAGCTTCTCCTCCTGGACTCACAGATCATCTCCAGACCTGCCGGAGGACACATGCAAACACTCTCTCCCCACATCACTGATTCGAAATGAGGAAAACATCCATCTTGTCCAAGTCGTGTTCTGCTTTAAACATCAGCCGCTGAGGTGGAATAACAGCGTTCGCCTCCATCTCAGGAGAGAAAAACCACCGTTGTCAGACGTTTCAAATCATTTTAACGCTCCGTACATGTTTAAATTACTCGTGAATCAGACTTTTGACAGTGTGTGGCGGCAATATCCTGTTCTCCTCCCTCCACTCTAAACACAGACTCTCAGCGCCGTCTAAAACACACATGGACTATTGTGTTTTTTCCTCAAATATTTGAGTAAGGTGTCAGATATTTAGGAGCGGTATCAGATTTAGCACCTGGACGGCGTCCAGACGGCGGAGAGCGGCCGGCTCGTGTTGTACACACAGAGGCTGTAATGTGAGGGGGATGAAAGAAGTTATTAGCAGCATGAAAATGTATGAAAATTGTGTTTAAAGGTTTTGTAAATGCAACGTGAATATCTGGAGGGCGATCAGAGAACTTCTTGTAGAGAAAAACTAGTGAAATATGTCGGTTATAGTTCAGTTTTTAGCAAAAACAAATCGGATTTTAATTGTTTCCAAATTTACTGAGACTCTCTGGCATCAGTCAACACTTGATCAGAGAATCCATTGCTTCAATTTGAGCCTTGTTTTCTCCTCTCCTTGCTTTTGTTCGAGCAGCAGACTGCATACAAATCCTCCGTCCTGCCTTATCAGGTTGATTACTCATCCAGAAACGGTTGCTTAATTTAGCAGCAAGTCAAATTTGGGAAATTGTTCTGATTTAAGATTGACTTCATCCGTGCACTCCTGCAATCAGGACATTGTGAGCGCATTCGTCTTTGTTTGTGTATCCCAATAAAAGTTTTGTTAAGCTAACAGAATAAATCTGGAGTTGCTGGTATCTGATCGTCTCGATTGATAGATGGACTCCAGCTAGTGTTGTTCTATATTTCTGAATGAAGTTATAGTTTTTTTTTAGCCCAGTTAGCTGCGTGACTTCAAGAATATCCATCTTATGGTCGGCCAAGTCCACAGTTTTGGTTCTTGGACTGAAATATCTCAACAACTTGGACTTATTTTATGACCGATTACCTGCAAAATAAAAACCATTCCCGCCCGCCTCAACTGTACTTTGTGTTTAGCGCTAACAAAATGTTAGCATGCAAATAAACGCCACACAGCGAAAATTATAACTAAACATCTGTGCGCAGCCGTACAGAGTTGCTAGCGTTGCTGTAGACGTCTGGAAGATAAACTTTCCTGTCGATATAAAACAAAATGTAGCGCCTTTTGTGCACGAGGTGGTCGAGAGTGACAATGTAAGAGATAATGAGACATGCTAACAACACTACAACAGGCGTGTCCACAGCTGCTAGCCTACATTTAGCTAGGGCTGCACGTCATCTCGCGCAGTCTGTGTGACGCTTCTTCTCTCTGGTTTCATTAGCTTCAGCGATCACTCACTGACATTAAACTCAGTCCGGACTGTAACATGAGTATAAATGAGCTCCTCTCCGCTGAGCTGCGCCGCGTTAGCAGAGAGGAGTCGAATTATAGAAGCTAAAACCTGCTAGTCAGGAGTTTCAGGAGCAGTTTGAGCTCACCGCGGCTGCTGAGGTAACAGCTGGCTCTCATTAACCAGACCTGCGGCGCTGAACCCTGAAAGCGTCAAGGTCACATCGAAAAATAATTACAACGCTGCCGCCGCCGCGGTAATGTGTGATACGTTCGAATCTAAACAATCCTATCTGCTGCTGGAGGATAATTAGGCCTAGACGTCGCCCGACACGCTAACTGTTAGCAAGAGTTAGTGTGTGTTACACAGATAGAGTTGTTGTTGTTGTAGGCCATGTGCGTGCGTGTTCGTGCGCATGTGAAAACACACACTCACGCGAGCAGTACTAATGACCCTCTCATTTTTAACATCTGTGGAAATGTTTTGGTTGCAACATGCGAGCGAGCCGCCACGCTGCAGAGAACTGTGGACTCATTCATGAGTTTCTCAATGAGCAGAGTCGGTTTCAATGCGCATTCATGCACATGCCAGCATGTGTGTGTTTGTGTGTGTGTGTGTGTTTATGTGTGCACATTCGTCTAATCGTGTTTGCGAACACACACCATTTAAGCTCCGCCGGGCGTTTGACATGCACAGAATTCCAGCCTTTTTTTTTTTTTTCTTTCGCTCTTTATTCGCGGCTCGTCGTGCACGAAATGATTAACTCGACGAGCTTCACGGATGTGATTTCTGTGTTATCTGATGGTCGGCGGGTCAAGTGGTTTAAAACAATAAAGACGCTGTGTTCAAGCGAGGGAGTCGTGCGGATGAATGACTCACTCCGCTATCTTTGTGTTTCCTTTTTCAGATTCTCTGTCGTCCGGTGATGATGAAGATTATGACGAAGATCCAGAAGATGCAGGTAATGGAAATGGTGAATTCTCAGTTACTACTACTACTTTAGATACACTGTTGTTTGGTGTCATGATGAACAACCTCGTATGGAACCAGCAACCTTTCAAAGCCTTAATTTCAGCGTATTATTGCCGAACGTCGTCGTTGAAATCTCAAACTTCAACCCCTTCTGAAAACAGAACAGAGCGTCCTCCAGCTGTCGGCCGTCTCGCCACTTAAACATGAAGCATTCACGTGTTCTCACGTCAAAAATACAACCTGACTTCCATTAAGGCGCCATGAACTGCGTCGTTAAGCTTAATGTGCAGCACCTGCAGAGTGACGCTGCTGTGAGTGTGTTTATGGTGAAGATGATTAAACTTCTGCTACGGATTTGTTTCCCTCAGATTGCAGAAAGACGGCTGAGGCAATAAAAACAAACCTATGTGCGGAGAAAAGCTGCAAGTGGATCGATCCACTAAACTGATCACAACCGTTTCATTAGTCCAGGTTTTAGTATGAAACACAAACTGCAAACACAATACTTCACTGACAGAACAGCGGGATCCAGCTGGATGGGAATCTAATATAAGGGAAGATGAACAAAAGCAAAACAGTCTTTAAAAAAGAAGTTACGTGCAGGAGCGCCCAAACTTTTTACCTTTGTGGGCCAGAAATGAAACTAAATGATGGGCCACGGGCAGAAAGTGTCTCCCTGGCTGCCTCTGGTGTCGCTGCTGTAACCCTGAATCATTAGCAAACCTAATCACATGATGACAAGCGAGAGTAAAGTCTTCATTTCAGTCCCACAGCCCGCTTGTGAGGCAGAAATGTTCTCTTCAGTTTGTTCATGTCAACAGTTCATCTGCATTTCAGAGTTTGGACTCGTTTCGCTCGTCGCTGTGATGAAGGATTCTGTCTGCGGGAGCCGCGGAATTGCTCAGAAAGGAGCTTTTTTTTATCGGCAATTACGCGACTTTTATTGGATTTATGGAACTGATTAGGAGTTTTCTATCTGTAATTGGAATTGCATGGCTCTTGTACGCGCTCGCTGTCTCGCTGTGCTCACATTAAAAGCTTCTCCCCAGAGCACCGAACTTAGTGCCGCGGATCAAAAGGCCGCTGCGTCTCCGGTGGGTTTACATCCTCTCTCAGCGCTCTGCGAGCTGTTTTGGCATTCGCAGAGGAGTTCAGGTGCAGGTGAACAAAGAGCGACGAGGGACGACTTCCGCTAGCTGCGTGCGCTTAACACGCTCTGTTCTGTCAGCTAGCATCGCTCCGGGGAGACGGGGAGCGTCTCCGCCCCCCCGGCGAAGCCCTCGACCAGCCAGACGCCACACTGTGCCGCTTTTGTTGTGAGGCGTACGCCGGGAGACGCGAGAAGCTGAGGCGCAAACAGTCGGAGAGAGATGATGGGATAGAGATGAAGCGAGGGAGAAAGTGGGTTGGATGGAGAGATTACAGATACCGAGGGTTACACACTGTTCAAAGAGTGCTACCTTCAGCACTTTGGTGCATCTCATACCCTGACACGTCTTTCTACTTTCAAAATAAAGCAAAAAATGCCCCAAAAAAGCATTAAAAAGAGCTATTAAGTGAAGACATCGTGTCAAAAAAACCCAAAAAGGCGCTTCCATTGAAGTGTTCGAGACGTCTGTTGATGCAGACGGTGTGAGAAGTTCAAGGGAGCGTCTGCTTTTTTCCATCTCGCTGTAGGAAAGAAAGAAACGTGCATGTTAATGAGGCAGGCTGTCAAAAAACATGGAGCAACTGTTAGTAGAGTCGCAGCTGCAGATCAATAATCACCTCAGCGTTTACCTGAATCTCTTGTTTTATGACTTCAAAATGAACAACAATCGTTATTGTTGTCCCACAGGAGTGTGTTCGTTGTCTTGGCGCGATCACTTCCAGCATTTAATCCCTGCGTTCTGCTCATTTGTACGTTGCAGGATTAAAAATGTAATCTAGCTTTGTGTTTCGCGCAGCGCTCCCCGTTTCTCCTCGAGGCGTTTCTGCTGATGCTCTTATCTGAGAGAGAGATTTACAGAAGAAAGCGGCAGAATAAGCTGGAGAGCAACTCCGCAGAAAGCTTCCTGCTGCTGTCTTTGTGCCGTGGATAAGCTTAACACCTGCACTGTACGGACCTGAATGTGTTTTGAATGCGCCGCTGAAAGCCTGCC
>OMLP01009934.1:18148-32434 GCA_900302685.1 Spondyliosoma cantharus | reverse complement strand
GGGCGAGGGGGAACTATGATTTGGTGTTGGCGCTGTCTGTAGGCGATGACTGTGCCCAACAGCAGGGCGATGACTGTCATGAGGTAGAGGTCCCACTCCGGGCCTAGAAGCTGGTCCAGGTCCACCTGAGAAATCAGCTCCTTCAACTGGCAGGAGCCAAATGAGGAGAAGGCAGAGGACAAAGACGTAAATGATTCATTCCAGTTCCCTCTAATGTAGCTTTTAACTTGAATTACAATCCCGAGTTTCTTTTTCAAAAGCCAAATTGTCACAGCTCCAGCTGGAGAATACAAGAGGCAGTACTCACGTTAAGATCCTGCAGGTACTGCAGAGTGTAAATCAGGCCCAGCTTGCACAGGGCCAGGAAAACTGGGACCTGGGCGTCGGGACTGGCTTCAGCGGCCATGTCGTAGAAACGTTTGGCTAAATGAATGTCCTGCAGAACCAAGGGAAACAGTTCTGAATCACACACTGGTCTGTGCATCTAAATAAATCGTCTACTCGTCTAATCGTCTTTGTGCCCACCTGTTTGATGCCCAGGCCTTTCTCGTGCATGTAGCCCAGGTTAAACATGGCCTGCGCGCTGTGCTGCTGCTCTGACGCCAGTCTGTAGTGGATAACCGCTGTCTCATAGTCCACATCTGTCCCGTAACCATAGAAGTGGTAGTCCCCGAGTTTTATCCTCGCCACTGTGTAGCCTTGAAATGACAATCACGTGCGTCAACTCTGCAGTCAAATTCAACTAGCTCCCTTTATGCAAGGAGAAGAGCAAATGCTGCTAGTACTGTAACTCTAGTACAGACATTAAATAGATAAGGGACTCACCTTGTGCTGCAGCTCTTGTCCAGTGGAGCAGAGCACGAGGGTAGGTCTCATTCTCGCTGAAGATTTTTGCTCCTTCTGCTTGTTTCAATCAATAAAAAGACAAAATCATTCAAAATCTTCTTTTTCCCCATCACAGTTCACAAAATTACTCATGCTATTGTTTACCAAGAAACTAATATTAAGCTAGCTCATATATATGTAAGCATATAAGAGTACTACATAAAATATACATTGTTAGATAACCAAGTGGACACAAAGCAGAATAAGGAAACTAGACACACATACAGGCAACTGTCTTCCTCTGCATTTCAATAATTGGGATGAAAAGACTACAAATAGCTTAAAAGAAAAGCTATCTTAACCGTTTCACTGCTTGAATCTGATGTGCTTTAAACTTAAACACACTTCTTTCCCTTCTGTCACTACAGTAATATATTATGATTTTTCTTACTTTGGTCCAGCACAAAGGCCACGTTACTCTGAGCCACCTCGTAGCCCTGCTCAGCCAGCAGCAGGTACTGGACCAGAGCAGCATCCGTCTCACCCTCCTTAAAGCTGCCGTAGGCCGTCATGAGACGCTCTGACCAGCGCCCGCGCTCACACACGTTCTTGAAAAGCTGCAACGGAGACACAGGCATGCAAGTGTGACACTTTGCGACTTGTGACACAATACAATAGTGTAATGAAGGACCAGAATTAAAGACTTGCTGAAACACAGACAGAGAATGGAGCTCACCTCCACTGCAGTGTGGCACGAGCGCATCACACCAGTACCGGTCGCATGCATCTGTGCCAAGTTGTAGAAAGCCAGGATGTGGCCTGCCTGTGAGGCCAGGTTGAAGAATTTAAGTGCCTGCTTGTAGTCGCGCTTCACACCGATGCCATCTGTGGAACAAAAGGAAGAAGCAAGAGAGAAACTGTGAACCCAGTGAAAGAGAAAATAATTATTACAGTCAAGAGAAGGGGGGGGGGGATTGTGTGAGATTGAGGGATAGTAAAAGAAAAAGGATATTCAAATCTTCTGATGAGTAACAAGATTTACGAGGAGAGACAAAATAAGGACAAAAGAAATATCTGTGACAGGAGGAGGCCATGGTGATGCTGTGTAGCACACGTGTACAGACAGACTGTAACACACTCACTGTAATACATGGTGCCCAGCTGGAGCTGTCCGTCCACCCAGCCCTGCTCTGCCGCCTTCTGGAAGTATTTCAGTGCCAGCTCATAGTTCTGAAGACACAAACACGACTTTCAAATGGCTGCTAGTAACACACTGAGTAACACTCTGGTGGCTCGGTATCAAAATGAAAACCAAACAATTCTGAGACTGAAATTTCTCCTTGCTTTATATTAAACCTCAAGCAGCAGCAGCTTAAACTTAGACACGATCTCAAAAAACCTGCAACGTGCAAAAGATTTCTTACCACTGGGACACCTCTTCCATATAGGTAGGCCATCCCCAGGCCACTCTGTCCCACAGGATTACCCTGGATGAGGAAAAGAACAAAGTAAAAGAAGAGGACGGTTAATGAGAACTGAACTGAAAGAGTTAAAAGCCTGCACAATAACAGAATCTTGTTCGTCTGCGGAGGTGAAAGGAGGGCGACGTTCTCTCAAAGAGTTACTGTAATGATGAATGCTGATGAGATACGGATAAAGACAAGAGTCTACAGCGTTATTCTTACCAAGTCAGAAGCCTTCTTAAAGTACTGCAGGGCAGTCTCGTTGTTCTGAGGGATAAACTCGCTGCCCTCCGAGTACATCTGAAGGACACAGGAGTCACATCACTTGGTTAGTAATCAAAAACTTGATGAGGTGCCTCTGCAACGCCAGATCACTGGCTTTATTTTTCTTGGACTCAATTTAGGCTCTGCTCTCCAGCTTGCCGACTGCTTTTTCCAAGTTCTCACACAGTGTGGGCAACGTAGTTATAATGTTTACAAACACAGAAGTGAAATACATGGGCATCAAATATAACTGAATCTGAATATACTGAAGGCAACAGACAACGTTCGTTAATAAAAACTAATTTCAAATTAATCACTTTCCACCACTTTTCCCACACAAAAGGCGTCTCTCTCACCTTGCCGAGGAAAGCCATAGCGTGTGTGTTCCCTGCGTTTGCCGCCTGGGTGAAGTAGTCGTACGCCCTCTGATGGATGACGAGCATCAGAAATACATTAGCCAGCGCAAAACAGTCACAAGAACACAACACTTCAACGAAACTTTGAATATAAAAAAAATAATAATAATCCCACCTGATGATTCTGTTCGACTCCACGTCCTCCGTGCAGGTGTAACTGACCCAAACCCACCTATCAGGGGAAACAAAGGGCCAACTTACTTGTATGTACAGCATGGAAAGGTGACATCACCTCATATTAGCAGTCCAGAACAATGGACACCGATTGACGATGGCACTATTTTACCTGAGCTTGTACGTCTCCCTTCTCAGCTAGAAACTGGTAGTACTGGATCAAGTCCTCCTCCAACATCCCACTGGTAGATCCCGGGTTCTCCACCTCATCCAACAGCCTGATCCTCTGCACTGCCGAACCTCCCGTCAGAGACACGTCACTCGCCACTGGAGGTGAGGACGTAGAGCAGAGAGAAGGAGAGTTTCCATCAGGTTATTTGCCCAGAAACAAGATAAAAAAAACCTGAATATAATATTACAATATTGCAGTCGGTGCTCACCTTGATTTGCCACAAGCCTGTAGTGCGTTAGTGCTGACTCACAGCTCTGAGGAACACCCACACCTCCCCAGTATCTGTAGCCCTAATAAAACAGTAAGGAGAAATGTAAGTTTTTATACTTAAGAAGTGATGTCACTGAGTCATTGCTTCGCTGACGCACAAATAAACTCACCAGAATCATATGAGCTACCAAGTTTCCACCCAATGCACCAAAGGTGTAGTAGACCAAGGCCTGAAAAACAGAGAATGGAGGTTATATATGAAGAATTGACACACATTGTAACTTTCTGGCAAAACAATGTTTTCCAAAAAAAAAAAAAAGAAAAAAAGTACCTTAGCCTGACTTGAGTTCACTCCAAGTCCAGCTGCGTACAGAAAACCCAGAGCCTACAGAGAGGCAAACAGAGCAGTGTTACAAAACTAATCCTCTAAGCACACATTCTCAGTCTATTTTAATAAGATGTCAGGTCAAACTGGTTTCAACACTTTTCACAACTGAAACATGAGCATTTTTTGAATGATATCTTTACCATCTGAGCTTTAGGTGAGCCCTCCATTGCAAGCTTCTCAAACATTTCTTTGGCCTTGGTGACGTTCTGGTTTATGAAATCTCCAAACAGCATTGCGTACGCCACCTTCTCCATGGCCTTCTGGTGGCCTTTCTCTGCTACTTGCATCAGCTTTTCATATAATCTGAGAGAGTTTTTGGGTAAGCAGAGAGTGGTGCGTGTCAGGTCTGATTGACACAGGCATAATAAAAATCGTGTGTACATAACAAACAGTGAGGAGACACCTAAAGCAAATAAGGATGTGCTGAGAAAAGTCATGTGGGAATAAAGCGCCTATATGTAATAGATATCAGCATAGCAAAACAAAATTTAAAACTAGATCAAATAATATGGTCTGTTGAAGCTTTTGACAACATGATAAGCTGACTACACATAAACAGAAGGCTTGGTCTACTCTGGGTAAGTTTAAATCTGTTTGAAAACAATAACACGTGTGTTTCTCAGCTGGTGTGAGGTTGCTGTTTGCCCAGCAGCATAACTGATCTGCCATCATCAGTGTGTTTGGATTTATTGGTTGAATTAAAACCCAATTATCAAGTTAGGGAGAGAAATGTTTATTTTTGCATTATTTATTTCCTATGAGTAAAAAAAAAAATATATCGTCATGACATCCTTTGTTATCAGCAAATCCAACTCACGTTAGAAACAATATCATGAGGACGGAAGATTCAAAAGCCAGTAGAATAAATCAGACAGAGGAAACTCACTCTTTCTTCTGGGTCTTCCTGGTGGTGGCGTTGAGCATGCGCACAACAATCTGATACTGCTCCTCAGCCTCCTCCGCCTGCAGTCTCTGCTGCGCCTGCTCCTCCGCTAAGGGAAAGAGAGGAGAAGCCAATAAGAGCAGGCAGATGAAGAAAAAAAAAAAAGATTCATAACACTTTGGCAGCAGAGGGGGGGAATAGTAATTTTGGAAATGAAACCGTGATGTTTTCTCAGGCAAGTTTCCATTTTCAGTTTCAGTAGCTGTCAAGCTTTTCAGAAGAAAATACATGTACTATAAAACAATTCATCTTTGCGTATTTGGCTTTATGTGGGGAAATGAGCCAACCATATTGGAAAATGTTCATCTAATTATTTAAGCGACTAAACTTCCATTTGAGGCTGATGAATGGCTGCGTTTTGGCTTGAACATAAAATACTTATGGTAGTTCAAAGTTAGTCCCATTCGCTTTGCAGACATTTTTACTTTACTTTTTACTTATGAAAGTCAAGCTATTTACTTACTCTCACAGAAACCCCACTTTTTGTCCTGGTCGTAGTCGTAGGTTGTGGCGCACCACAGCCGTCCATCCCCCCGTCCATCAGTGGTACAGTCCTGGTACTCCTTCCCCTGGAAGAGGAAGGGGAAGATGCACGGCTCTCCATGGGCTGTACCACCATTCACCACGGGAACTGTATTAAAAAAACAAACATGGTATGATATTAGATAATAGATTGAACAAAAATAATTAAAACTAACGTGATGATTAGGTTTACAACTTCATATTCAAGATATAAAGTCTGTTAATTTTGATAAATGTCAGCAAATTTCCATCTTCAATCAATCTCAATATTATATAAGTGATGACTGCAGCAAAATGATGTAACTGTCTGCAATAGCAGCCACAGGTGCAAAGTCCCGTTAATTTCTCATGGGGTTAAACCGTTTATCCAACCTGCCGCTAACCTGAAACCACACGTGTCTTTGCTCAGAGTCAGCAAAACTGAAAACAGGTTACCACACTCACACAGCTTACAAAACAAGACAGTCTTTAAAACAGCTGCGCTTTAAGACAAGAGGAAACTATGAGAACATTAAAAAGTTAGACTGGCACTGCTACCAGGCAGCCACACAGCTAACCGAGAATGTTGCTATGAGAGCTGATGTTATGTTAGATGTCCTCCTACTTCACACCTTGATGAGGATATTGGGGTTTCTAATAACTGTTATGGATTTTAACTCTGTACTTTTTAAACATCAAAGCATTTTAATGAGTTCACTACAGCCGGCTGTTATATCTGAAACTGACTCAACTTCTAATCTCACTTCACTACAACCAGATGCCCAGTGGCTCAACAACACTTCTTTATTCAGCTGCTGTATGTGAAGCCTTGCAAAGTAATAAGCTGTCACAATCATGATATATTAGTGGATCTCCAGATGAAGCTGCTTATTATCTAAGTGCTATGAAAACCTTAAGTCCTCACTGCTGAGGTGGCTGGAGCCACATTTTCCGTTGTAAAGTCTGTCAGCTCTTCCACTATTCCATCCATTTCTAGCTTTGATTGGACAGGCAAAGGAAACTCTTCTCAAAATTACAGACAGTAAACCAGCTCATGAGAAACACGCGTAAGCCAAGAAAACAAAACCGAAAAAAGCAGAGCCTGTGTTCGGTAGTTTAAACAGAGAAAACTCAATTCTCAACATTCAAAACATTCAGCTCAGCAAAAACAAATGATTAAGAATTTCACCTACGTAGCTTGACTGAGCTCAAAGTGAAGCGATCAACCAGTTTTCCTGGCTGCACTGCATTTCATGTTTGAGCTAAAATTGCTGTCCTTACCCTCTTTAGGTTTCTCCTCAACCGGAGGAGGCTGCTCAGGCAGGTCCTCCTTCTCCTCTCCCTCCAGTGTATCCCGAGGTGTCTGTTTCTCTTCTTCTGGTGCGGAGACTTCTTGACCAGAGGTCACAGAAGCACGAGCCACAATCTCTGATGCCAGACGGACATCTTCCTCTTCAGAGTCTGGGTCGTGGTAAGACTGCAGAGAAAAACAAGAAGTTGTGGGTGAGGAATGGATGAAAGGAGAAAACATGTCGCAAATTAAAATAGGTTCAATACAGGCAAAAGCAACTGATGGCTATCTTACAGAGCATTTAAAATATAGACTACTTATCAGTGTTTCCATCTCACAAATGTCTTGCAACACTGTTATCTGCTCAAATGTCTTATTTATTGCATTAGAAGAAATACAATGGGTTAGAAACTTTTGTGTCTAAAATAGGGCTGCAACTAGCAATTATTTTCATTATCAATTAATCTGCCAAACACTTTAATACTTAAATCGATGAATCACTTAGTTTTTATAATGTCAAAAAAAATTGTGAAAAAATGCTCATCACAACTTCTCAGAGCTCACAGTGTTATCTTCAATTGACCTACTTGTCCAAACGAACAGTCTAAACCCCCAAAACCCTTCATTTATCATCACAAATGACAAATTAAGTCAGCATGTGTTTGGATTTCAGCTGAACCCAGCAAACGCTTGTTACTTCTGCTTGAAATAATTCCTCAAAAATCAAAATAGCTGGTGATGAACTGTCTTTTAATTGACTAATGGTGCCAGCTTTTAACCCCCACACATCATGTACACAAATAAACCCTGAAGTAACACACAGTGTAAGGAGGGAAATGTGTCAGACTAAACTCATTTGATCAACTCTCTAGCAGATACTGATACTGACAAGTGCCTGATGGGATAATGTTCTATTTTCTACTATATTTGCATGTCAATCATCCTGATATGGTGCCTTAAAGAGCAATATGCAAAGGCTCACGACGTACCTTTAGCTCTGGTCCGTCATTCCCGTGTTGCTCTTCATCTGGAAAGCATTAAATATGGCAGAGGTGAAGTCAGGAACTTGAGATAGCCAAACCTGTCTTGATAAATATAAACAGCTGCCTGCAACAGTTTGAGAATCGTACAGCCTCTCCTGTCCGCGCAGGTATTAACCAGTTAAACGACACAAGAGACACACTTACCAGTTGCTATTCCCTTGATGAAGACTATCAGCAGTAGGGTCCAAAAATAAAAGCTTCTTGTCGTCTTTAAATGCCGTTTATAACCCATTGTTGACAAGCTAACTATATGCTAGCTGTAACTGCTGCTATTGCTATCGCCAAACATTCAGTAACAGTTATGTCACACCACGATACGTAGCATTAATACTCTCACGCACACGCTCACTAAAACGGAACCGTATTCTCTCTGTACGACAACCTGGTTAATTTTCGCTACTGTAGCTGCCAAACAAGCTAAAAAAAAAAATCCCAATGCAAAGCTACGCTGGCAGAGAAGTAGCTGCTAGGTGGCTGGATTGACGTTGAACGTTAGCTAGCTAAGCTAGTCGTACACAGCTACACAAAAGAGCAATCAAACAGCACAATAGTTACAAGAGACCAAACTCCTCGGTCTACAAGTTGGTTGCCGAGTACCTCTTGGCGCGACAAAACATCCGGGTTTATCGGCAAGACGCAAAATGTTTAGCGTTTGGTGTATATTAACCTGACACTACTTAGCTAGCCATGTTAAGCCCCTACTACTGACAGACACTTCCTATTCTCGCAATTCGACCAATCACAGCGCGCACAGGCAGACAGTAGCCAATGAGCGGAGGCCAAGGACGTCTCAGCGAATCAGGTGCGTACACAATTATGCTTCTCGTTGATGGGTTTGTCCACGACACCAAAACATGCTGAGAAGATACAAATCAGGTGGGAAAGGTAGAGGTGGTTGCTTTGGACACGTTAGTTGCACCATAGTCATAGTAAATCAGATATTTTATTAGAATCAGAATTATAAAAAAATGTAGATATACATATGTTGTATATGTGATGGACATTTGCCAGGATAACCAATAAATTATGCAATGAACGCTGTACTCTGCACCACTGTTAATCCATGAAACCACAACATATGGTCGCTATTCAAGCACAGTAACCACATGAGATCCCTGAGGTCTGTGGGATCTTAGAAAAGCTGCAACTTGGCTCACGACAAATCGGAAGTTGATGAGCCTGTCATGACAAATCTAAGGCCATAAATTTGACATTTTTATGTTTTTTACAACTTCTTTTCTATCTCAGTGAAGTCATTTGGTGTTGTCATTTGCTATTGTTTTACATTAAATCACCAAGTCCCAAGTGTTGCACTAGCATTACAGCATTCAGGAGAGAATGTAAGGAGGGTTCAAACCACATTAAAACTCTGAGTTTGTATATCGTCTCTTAAACAATATAATGCCCCTTTAATCGCTGATTCTTAATTAACTGGGGATTTATAACTGAATAAATCATTAGTAAGTGTAACTAACTGGGATCGGCAGGCTGAGAACAATCAATTTGTCTGTAGCATGAACTACAGACTTCATGGCTTGAAAATAAATGAGAAGCCTCTTTTTCAACCACTGAAAATGTTTCAGAATAAAACAGAAATGATTGTTTGATATTAGCTTAAATATTGAAATACATACGAGTGTAGCCACTAGTTTACTGACAGACATTACAGTTTTTAAATTTGTAGCCTTAAATAGTAAAGAGGAGTACAATCACTCAGGATTGATGACGCAGAGTACGGTAGACTATGCTCTGTTAAATTTGGTGTCTCTGATCCATAGTAAACCACTTCACTCTGTCTAAGACCCTGTAATCCCCACTAAAGCCATTAGCACTCTGATCATTTCACTAAGTGGGCTCATTAACTCTCACAGGAAATTATTTGAATGAAACGGCACCTGGTGAGGGCTCGTCGGCTACTCGATGAAGAAAGGGAAGTTACTGGAGGGAAGTCTGGAGCACATTAAACAGCGATATGAAATGCAAATGCACGCAATGGCAGACAATCGAGAGGCTGAACTACAAACATTCATACTGTAAGCACTCATACTCGAGATGTGGTAATCAATAGCTGTATGTTTATTTACAGGGTGTTTTTAGTGGTCATTTAGAGGCAGTAATAAGACAAAGACATCATTATTTGGAGAAATATTCACATTAAACAACATTATACAAGGCCGGGAGTGACTCAGTTCCCAAAAGTGTTAAAACAGTGACACATTATTTATTGTCAGCTTTCCACAAGAGAAACATCTGCCGCGTTTGACTCTTGGGATGCAGACATGATCCTCCAACAGGCTGTCGAAAAACAACTGAGGCACCACACAGAATCAGATTAGCCAAGAGACGTACAGATATGTGCCAAGAGGATACAATGGAGATGTTCTATTCCTGGATTAATACAAGTTGTTGTATTACTTTTAGCCAGTGTGCAACTCATCTCCAGATTGTGAACAGCGCTGAGCCAAAAATCAAAACAAGCAAAGCCAACTGATGAGTGTCCAGATCATTATTGCAACCTTACATGTGAGAGTGTATCATTTCAGAAGGCCATTTATACAGCCAGCAATTCATTTAAAATCAGTCCGATAATGTTTTTTAAAATGATCAAATCTTTGGTGCAAAACTTGTGAGGCAAGCTTACACAGAGGCTGCTCTATATACGCACATTTAAAACTGTTGGGATGTCTTCGTTCTCGTCTGTACACTGGTGAGCAGCAGTTACTGTAGATGGACTCACACATTAACACACTCAAACATCAGCGGTTTATAGAGTACAGCAAAAGTAGAAAAAAAAAAAGAGTGATGTCGTCATTGCGTGTCCTCGTTAGCCGTCAGTGACGACGCCATGTGAACATTTTGGGGTCCGCTGTATCTTCTCCAGCCCATCCCAAAAAAATCCATTGATGGAAAAACCTTGTTATTCAGTGTATTCAGGTGGTAAGCTAACCTGACCAACTGAATCAACCCCAGATCACAGCACTGCCCCCACAGGCTTGTAAGGTAGGAAGTAGGCATGATGGGTGCGTCACTTCATCCGCCTCTCTTCTTATCCTGATGTGCCAATCACTCTGGAACAGGTTAAATCTGGACTCATCAGACCATCTGACCCTTTTCCTTTGCTCCAGAGTCCAATCTTTATGCTCCCTAGTAAATTGAGGCCTTCCCCCGATTAGCCTCACTGATGAGTTGTTTTAAGGCTACACGGCTGTTCAGTCCCAATCCCTTGAGTTCTCTTCTCAGTGCGCATGTGGAAACGCTCTTACTGTCACTAATTAAACATAGCCGTGAGTTCTGCTGTTGATTTTTTTTTTTTTACGATTTGATCTCAGATCACGATCATTCAAGACTTTTTTCAGACCACATTTCTTCCTCGAAGATGACGGCTCACCACTGTCCGTCCAGGTTTTAATAATGCGAAGAACAGCTCAATTTCAGTAACTGTTGTGGTTGTTTAAGAAATGAGAAGCTACTCAGTTAGTGTTAAATAACGTGTGTCGCCAGCTGAAAGATATTAATCACAGTAATCGTCCAATGGAAGGCTCTTATCGGTTTGCTTAATTAAATCCAGTTGGTAACTTTTTTTTGGTCAGGCAGAGTACAAACAATCAATCAATCGATACTTAATGGGCTTTTGATAAAAATGCAAATAAATAAAAGCCATTATTCTTAAAAGTGTTTACACAGAAAATACTCTTTGAATCTTTTTAATGTTATGTTATGATTCACGATTTAATAAAATTGTAATATTTCATTGCCCCAAACTATATTATTTCAGCATATTACTTCAGACACAACAAAGCGATTAGTGGCGATAAATCACAGTATACAACTGTAATACTTACAGTGTCACATAACATTAGGAATCACAATATTGTGGCTCAAGTGCTTCGACAAACTGGGAGAAATATATTTCCACCAGACTACAACAGTTATCCGTCACGACTCTAGAGATGACAAGGTTCGATAAAAAAACAAGTGGTTTTTCTTCAACCTGCACGACGATCCTGCAGGTGGTTAGTCACAGTTGGAGGGTGCTGAGCCGACACTTGTGTGTTTTGCATTAATTCTAATAGCCAGGATACCTCATATCTCATAGTTTAGCATCAGTTTACAATAATTTGAGAATGCTTTGCACATCAGCAGAACACCCAAGATACTATAGGCCACTTCAACATCAGTCAGCAACAACGAGGAGATGAAGTGAACTCCTCAGATTCTTTATAAAATGAACCTTCTTGTGAATTCGGCATATTCTATACATTAAGTTCTTTCTTTCTTTGTGTAAAAAAACATTGTGTTCGCAGCCCCCTCGGCACCTCTTAGTTCCCACATCCATTTGAGTTTTGGGGGTACCTGAAAAATCTGTGTTATTGCTAATTGCATTTCATTCTTGTCTAAGAATCTGGTTGTTCAATTAAGTGGAAAAAAAAAAGAAATGCAAATATCTCCACACATAGCGCATTTCAAAACTGCCCACCGGGACGCTTATTGAACACTTGTAATGTTTTGGCTGTTTTCGGGGGGCGAACGAATTGTGTGAAGCCGTGCAAAAACCATCTGTGTTCAGAAAATGCCCTCGCTACAGGTGGAACAGTCCAAGTAGACACGGCGAACCAGGTGGCGCCTCTTCTCAGCGGGACACGGCGGAGAAGCCTGGAGCAGTCCGGCACGCAGCCGGGTTCATCTCTGCGCAGCTTTAATGACCCATTCTGCTGAAGGGTTCAGCTGGATGAGGTCTTTCATGTACGTTTCCCCGTCTAGACATCTCTCTTCTGAGGGACGACAGACAGAACGTTAGGATGTAGTCACTGTAACCATGAGTCATCACTTTTTTTTTTTTTTTTTTAGACCCACTAGTTGGGTCATCAGCAGAGAGTACAAAGTCATAAACACTATTAATCGTGTTTTAGTATCGGCGGGACTTACTGATGTTTCCACCAATCTCGTAGAGGCACAGCTCTTCTCGCTTTACTGTCACTGAACTGAGAGGACAAAGAACGAAAGAGACGGGAAGTAAGACAAAAAGTTACTGCAAGGGCGGGTCTTCCTGTACCTGTGCCGTAGGTATAAGACGTACCTGTCCTGGCTGAGGAAGCGCGTCAACACATCGGCGGCCTGCAACTCTTCCGTCAGCTGCACAGCCATGGACACTTTACTGAACTGTGGTGCTTGGACTCGAATAAATCCCTGCGAGCTCTCCTGGTCGTAAACAGACGAGACAAGAGGCAAGCAGAGAGTGAGAAAAACAGGCGGTCAATCACACGGCCGTAAACACTCGGTCAGAAGAATCAGGGACTTCAGACGGCGAGAACGTAGAGTTGGATAAATTCCTGCTCTTCTGTTTAATAAAGTCCAAACACTGTCGGGTCTCGCAGCACTTAGCCGAGCACGCGGGGTCATGTGTCGCTGTGTGTTACACATTCGTGATACCATGAAGAGGAAGGACGCTATCCAACACTGCTGAGTTCTGCAAGCTTAGCTGTCCTTCAGAAGTTTAGAAGACTTTGATTGATCATTTATTTAGTACCTCGGGGCAAACTACAAAGGCACATGGTTAGCGTTGCTGTGACCCAGACAATGCTAAATCCTAATTGGTAGATCATCAGATTCATGTGAGCCAAGTCAGTGTGAATCCAGTGTCAAAACAAAATGGCAAAGAACAGAAATTTAAGTGAAATGCTCATGTTTCTTGTTGCTGAACGTTCAATTGTGCTCATTAGACAAAATAAATGCAGACAAATCTAATTTGCTGAATGTATTTGAATGGAGCAAATCTTATGACTAGTTCCACTGTTGCACCATTTGGAAAATGTACCCACACAGAAGAAACACTCCTATACATCCCCACTAGATGCCGCTATTTCTCATTAGACTACACACAAAATCTGTACATTACGACCACCATGAGGTGATTGATTGGTGTCAAATTGTAGCTATTTAGATTTTTATTGTGACTTACTGTTTCAATTCAGCTAGAATTCATCCATGTCATTTAAATAATGTATAGAAACCTTTGCTGTGGATCTGATACCTGCCACTTTTTCTGGTTGTTATCACAGTCGAGGCATACGGGCCCCTATTCTGAAACAAGCTGGGCATCAGTGTGCGTTAGTGACATCTAACCAAGCTAAATGACTTAAAGGAGGAAGGAAGAAGAAGGCCAAGCAACAACAATCAACACCGCAGATAAGCAAATGGACACAGTATGATAATTGTACACTTTTATACCATGTTATATCTTGAAAACGGTGTAGTGCTGCAGCCCTAGTTTGAAGTATTGAAAGGATTAATGGAAGAAGAAGGAGCAGCACAGTGAGCTGTTTGATGCGGGAGGTCGCACATGTCCGTTTTCTAAAGAAGGAAAAACCAGCACCTTGCGCTTTGCCCTGCTGTTCACAGACTCCATGCCATGTGCAGCATAAAACCGGATCAGAGCGGCTCGCGGAATGATGGAAAAAGATTATTATCATTGTTGTCGTCTGACTTCCTTACGAAAAGGAAAGTCATTTTTTTTTTTGCCGCTTCAAAATTCAGTTTCGATTTACAGTGTTTCCAAATCAGCCAGGACTGAATTCTTTGAGATCACCACTTAAACA
>OMLP01009929.1:1684-26490 GCA_900302685.1 Spondyliosoma cantharus | reverse complement strand
GGGGGGGGAGGGGGGGGGGGGGTGCAGTGAAATGGGTTTAGAGGAAGGAAGGACGGTTAATATCAAACAGAGGGAGAGTGAGAGGCGAGGTGTGTCGTACCTGGCTTCGGGAAGGAGGTTGAGGAGCAGGAGGAAGGTCCACAAGCCAAAGTCCGGCGATTTAAGCTTCTGAAGTGCAGCAGCCATGTCAGACTGTAGAGGGGACGCCTGTAGAAACGAGAGAGGAGGAAGAAACGACGTGAATTCTTTAAAACGGCATCCGATGATCAACAAATTGATTCCTGATCATTCATTCGAGCCTCAACCCTCCGACTCTCGACCGGGTTGACGGTCTTCGTTTACATGATTGACGAGTCCGTTTGCTCTTCAGCTGATCCACTGACGTTTTTATACCCAACAGCATCTGGCTGTCAAACGAACGGAACAAGAATTGTTTATGACGTGACATACATCAGAAGGTGTTTAAAAAGTTTATGAGACCCAGACAAGAGGGACTGTGGGGGAGGAGGGGGGGACGCTGTTCATAACATAGAGCGAGCGACGAGAGACGACAGGTTGACTGTGTTCGATCAGTGTGGAAAATCATCGTCTGTCCTTCCAGTCAGCTGAGCGACGAGGACGTCATTGTGAAGCGGCGAAAGCTGCGTTTATGGGCATCACTTTTCACATATAACCAAATCACCTCGCGCGTCAGACCGGCGCCTAACCGACGCAGCTGCTTCCCCCGTCACATCACTGAGCGGTGGACTCGAACAGTTTTCAGACAATAATTAGCCGCGGGTAATGATATTTGCCGGCGAGCTCTCCGGCACACCTGTCTGGAGGAAACCTCTCCTCTCGAGTCTCTGGCCGGTGATCCAAAACACACCGGGTGGAAGCTCCGAATCAACAGTCAGGCAACGAAACCTCATCTCAGGCAAGACATCGGATCTAATTTTTATTCATTGGGGTTCTTCTGGGAGGGGCGGAAATATTAATATGTTCAAGCCCGTCAGCAGACACAGAGCTGGTTTTGTCTGTCTACCATTTAATAGCTCTGGCTCAAAGACAGAGGCTGGAATACTTGAGAGATGATTTGTTTATATTTTGTGTGTTAATTTCACTTTTGATTTTATTATTCGCATTTTCACATGAAGTTTTTCCTGCTCTCTTTACTCTTTTCCTCCTTTAGTTTTTCATCAGCCTGTACTTATTCCTATCCTTATCAAGGATGCACGATACGGATTTCCTTTTCAGCAGATAACCGATAATCACCTGCCTCTCACTGCAGATGCCGATAAGCTAATCGCTAATTTCACATCTTCGCATTTTAGAAAGAAGTTCGAGCACATCTGATGATAAGAGAGGCGGCGATGGAGCGAGCGAAGCCTGACCTATTGTGCTTTTTCTTTTGTTTCCTTAAGAAGGTCAACAGAAGCTCCTCTCTCCCACAGAAAACGCCGCTCCCGAAACGCCTCGTCAGCAGTGACATCACACTACATCGCCACGTCACGCATTCTGCATATCTTAAGCCTCGCAGCTAATTTAGCAAGTGAGAATTGATTTAAAACAGCTGCTCTGGTGTTGGCTCAGGCGTGTGTGAGCTGACCAATCAGAGCAAACTGGGTATTCAGGAGGCGGGACTTAAAGTTCAGAATTGTTTTTTTTTTAGAAATTTAACTGGAGGGCGTTGCGGTTTCTTTTCCCTCAGTCTAGAGGAGGGCATAAAAAGTTGTAATAACACAGCATGCCTACCTTTTCTATACCCGTAACTATTAGCATCACAGATGTGGCCCTAAATAATTCAATCCACCTCAAACTGAATACATGAAATATTAAATAACCCACCTCAATATCCCTGAACCAAATTAAACCGAACACATACGAGTACTGCTATTCACTGCGAATGCTGGTGTCAGTGCTCAGGACCACTCAGTAATCAACGAATGATGACGTAGTTCAAGCTCCGAGGCTCTGAAGGGTCCACCGAACCCCTAAAAAACATCACATAAAAAAGCCCGGAATAAACACGTCGTACACAGCTTCCTTCTTTCGCTGCTATAAGAGCGTCTGGTAATCACTTTAACGAGGTTGCAGCCTCAACGATTAAATGACCTCTCTTAAAAATTGCCGCTGCTGACTGAATGCGGGCCGGAATCACCAGGAGGAGGAAAAAAGGAAGCCAAATGACTGAGGTGCTGCCTTTTGTACGACCACTCGAGCGAGCGCACGAGAAGCAGCTGCGTCGTACTTAAAAGGCTTCCATTGTGCTTTTGTGAGACTCAGCCCCCCCCCAACACCTCCTCTTCTTTATCGCCGCCGTGGAGGAGGAGATCAAACGCTCTCTTGAGGGTGGAATCAGTGTCCTGTGTGCGAGTGCGGAGCAGCGATCATTACGGGAGGAGTAAACAAATGGATGGGTGTTGAGATGCACTTCAGGTTAGCGCACAAAAGCAGGAGGCTGCACTAATAATGCCACGAAAACTGCGGCCGCACTTTTCAAACTACGTCTGCGAAACCACTTTAAAGGAGCTGTCTCTGTATCGATTGTAGCCGAACACCAAGTTCAGTCAAGTTCCGCATCTAATGCATCTTTATTTCTGGCAAGGCGGCGAGGCAAAGTACTCAAAAGCGGCCAATTATTTCCAAATGTTTTACGAGCGCGCTGCTTATTTCTCGGCTCGGTTTGTAAACCCTAATTATAAAGACACGTAGAAGCGAAGCGGCGGTGAATCTTTGACGTCGACGCTTTTTTTTTGCAATTTGGGATCGTCGCAAGTCAACAGCTATGCAGCTATGAACATCTGATGTCATCTCAAGGACAACTGGGGAGAGCTGCGCCGTCACAAAGACGCTCGTAAAGCGTGTTTGAGTTACAGCTGACCGGCCGAAGCTTATAGAAAAATGTCATTCGAATGTATAAAACATGTTGAGAAATAATCAATGCCCTTACTGGGGAAACGCACCGGAATCAATAAACACAAGAGTCTCTTGCCTCATAAACACTGGAGACATGTGGTGTTATCGATGTGAAGATATTTACAGTCACCGTTATTAACCTGCGACTGAAATAAATTAAGCTTCCTTCCACGCCGCCCGAGAAATATGTTGCTCCTGTGACGCGGGGACACAAATCACGATGCTCCCGTGTTACCCCCCCCCCCAAAAAAAGCAAATAAACCACGTAAGGGAAGCAGGAAGGGAGATTTACCGTCAGTGTCTGAGCCGATCTGACTTTTCTGTCTCTGCCGTGATAGTTTCTGGCCTTTAAACACATGGAAAAAAGATGACACGTGATTAACCTCTGATGGTAAAATATCAGAAAGTGCACAAGCTTAATTACTACTTAGCAAGAAAGCTACCTGTTTAATGTGCTTTTGTAACATGCTAACATATCGTGGACAGAACACAACAACCGCACGCTAATGGCGGCGTTGGCAAATACACACGCCCGCGCATGAAGTGTATCAGCACATAGTAAATATTGATAATAGGCTAAATTTGAGCGTTTAAACTTTGAATAGAATTAGAATGTTTTAAAAAAAAAAAAAAAACGAGGAATTACATATGAATGGGGTGACAGACGAGAGGTTGACAAGCGCGACCTGAGCTACTTGAGTAGCTACTCGATGAGCAAGAATTTTGTGAATGTGGCCAATTAAAAGCTGAAGCGCGCTCCATGCAAATGAGTCGAAATGTTGTTTTTCATAATTTCATCCCTCGTCTCCCCTTTCAACAAACGTCAAGCTCAAGGGCAGGCCGGCTCCCGGGCTGTGTCAAATTAAACCGATCTCGTGTTGCTTGAAAAAAAAAAACCCCCAAAAAAAATCGCTGGTAAACAGAAAGCTGCAGAGATTCACACTTCACATCGGGTGTTTCTCTTCTCCTCTCTCTGTACATTCTGCCAAGGGAGTTTATGTTAAAGCTGATTCTGGAATCGTTATCCATTAAAGATTTTATGTGTCCCATAAAAAAAAAAAAAAAAGAAAAAGCGACAGGATGCCCTCTGGAGTCAGAGGTATCATTTCCTTGTCTTATAATGTCTGTCTGGAAAATTGCCATGCTAATTTCCTGACGTATACTGCCGCCGATTCGAATCACTTCCACTCGCTTGGGGATCATCTGTGTGCACGTGTCATCTTAACGGGGGCTCTCGATGTCCCGGGGTTGAATAAATCTTTTGAAAACACATTGATTCCTCTACGCCTCGAGGTTCCAGTCGTTGCCCAAGTGTAGTTTCATCACTGGCAGTCGTAGTTTGTAGGGGTTGAAAGGGAACGATTGGATCTCATTAAAGAGACGATGTCCGGACATTCGCAGACTCCAGTAATAATAATAATAATGCTCGGTAAGCAAAAAAAACAGTAAAGATAAAGACATAAAGATTGAATCATTCTCATTAGTCGGCCTCATGGACTCACGTTTCCTTTAGGATCTCTGTTTGTATTCACTCAGCCACATGTCTCCCCATCACAGCGCCAATTAGAGCTGCAGTGAAAAAAAATCATGGAGTGTCAACAGATCCTTTTCTGTAAGAATAAGACAAACAGGCGTTGAAAAAAGAGACTGGCTGCCGGGCCGCTGTCTACATTTCTGCACCAGATTTACCAATACCTGTCATGTAAATGAGGGGCTCAGCGGTCCCCGGGGCTCAGATTGTGCTCGACAAACAGAGAATATGAAGGGAGGGGGGAAAAAAAAAAAAGAAAGAAGAAGACATGGTGCCTTTTGTTGGCAAATTAAAAATAGCTTGCCTAAGGTGACAGTAGAGCTGAAGCGCTCTCCACATCCAAGTCTTTTTAACATTTGTTTTCGGTTCTGGCGTCAGTTAGACGTTACACAATGAGTAATGTAATCACATCTGACAGAATTAAAAAGGCTATAAATACATTTGATGCAAATGAGCTGAAGACTTTAGACTGGGCGACTACGCCGAGTGATTTGTCGAACAATAAAGATAATAAGTCCTCTGATGAGAAGTGGCAGGGCCTAGTTTCCTCAGAGAAGGATGTCAGCCGGGGACAATTTGGGGTTTTCATTTATTTTTATAGTTTGGCTGTCATTCATGACCCGAAGGGAAACTGGAATACAAACTGTGATATTATAAGAGTTCACGGTGTGTTTTTCTATGTTAATAAAATCCACCCGGTTGGGTTATGGGCACAGGATGTCGAAGAACCCCCCTCAAAAAAAAAAAAAACTGTGGACCTCATCAGCCAATAAACACTGTCGACTGCAGTAATTGTTGAATTTAGGACACAGCTCTATAGCCGTGTAATCCGAGTGGCTGCTGTTAAACTAAAAATAGCTCTAAATCCTGTCACATTTGGTTTGATGTGACGGTCATGCACTGAGCATCTACCAGTGATCTTTTTGGTCTATAATCTAATCGCATATATAAAAAGAACTTCAGACGGAAACCCAGACTTGATTGTATTCAGTAGAAAGAAAAAAAAAAAAAAAGTAGGTCTGCCATTTCTGCAGCAAGTACAACTCAAGTCTTCTGATGTTACCTCGAGGCAGAGAGAGTTAGAAGCTTCAGTGTTCGTCACAAACTGGACACAAATTAAAAGCAGAGCATACAGAAACAGAGGGAGACAGAAGGACAAAGGGTCCGAGGGTCGCTATGTTTTCAGAGCTTTTGCTCGATTATATAACGCAGCAAATAACAAAATGACAAAGGCTGGATCGGTGATTCCCACCTAGGGGTGGAAAGGCTGCAGATCAACAGTTTAAATAACACGCAAATGGATAAATGGTCTGAAATAGGCGGCAGAAAGTACCAGACAGATGAGCCTGAAGCGTGAAATGCAGGTTGTTCTGTAACAAACTGTTGACGCTGCCTCGACCCTGACGAGTACGAGAAGACAGAGGCCGGTTTGATGACGGGAAATACAGCACAAGGTGGTTTTTCTTGCATCCCGGGGCTGAGAAAAGCAAATAGGACCACTCTACCGAGCTAACGGCAGCTAACGTTACATTTGGCGGGAAAAAAAAAATAACCTACCGTTATCTGTCAAATCAGGCGACTTAATCAATCACCTCGCTACTGTAACTGGCCTCTGTCTTCGTTCTTGGAGGGCCCCCCGGTCACGAGGTCACGTGCGTTAGCTTCAACAACGAGTAAAGCTATCCGTCCAGAGTTAATCAAGGCACAGCAGCCCGACTGCGGCAGAGAGAAAACATCACCCGGGTTTCGCTCACATCGCTGAATACAGTTGTAAAGCTATGTTTCTGCACAGTATTTGTGGCAACGTTCCTCTTTTTATACATTCACGGCAGCGTCATAAAATAAAGGAAGCGTTTTACTGGACAAACAATTTATATTACGCCCCAGTGAGTGCAGCATGAGTCATCAACACCGCTAATGATTTTCCTCTATTATACCATTAAAATTCCGACAGCTTGTTTGCCAGTGTTGAGCCTGAGACTGGTGTACAGGTGATGTGGATATGGAGCAAGATGGATGTGGGTAAAAAAAAAAACAACTTACAGAGCAGTTACGACTTCATGTGAACGTTAACAGTTGAACTAGATATATAATATGGTATAAAGGTAATAACAGCTATGTTAAAGGATCAACTGTAAATAAATTGTTAGCTAAAGACAGTTAGCTAAAGGTAATGGATTTAAACAGCTAGCTATAAAAGTGAGCCCAACATATAATTAATAAAGACGCTCCTCCAGGTTGAATATAACCTTGACAGAATCGGGTAAACACTGACGGCTCGGCCCATGAAAGGGGTTCCTGAGTTCATCTGCGAGTCCGACAGAAAACGTGTTGTTGATGACGGCGCGCACGAGGACCACAGGTGGATCTAACGAGCGACGACAATTTCTCTCGCTCTCTCGCTTTTGGGACCGTGGGCGCGAGCGTTAATTTGATCATTAGGCCTCGTCACTGCCGAATGATCAATGTATCGGGGCTGCCAGGCGGAGCTGTTTTCCCGCCGGGGGCCCGTCGCTATTATGTTACGCCGGTTGATAATTTGTCAGGACTTTAGGTTTGCTCCTCGCAGACATGTAACGGGAGTACAGTGGATCCATTATGAACCCGGCGCCACGCGACAATGAGCCTCTGTCGTTGTTTTCAGGGGCAGAGCAAAGATAAATTCCTCGCTGTCATTTCCATCTTTCCGCGCCAAGGTTTGGGCTGACTAATGTTCAGCGTGAGTAAACTGTGCGCAGGTGCTGAAAGCAACTATAAAAGTGTAGAATAAAGTGGCCCGAGTGGCCCTGATGGTCCAGTTTAATCAAAGCTAAATATACTTAATCTCCTCTGAATTTAAGGTGAAGTGACTAGATAGATGTTTCTATTAGTGCTCAACTTGGCAGGGACCTAAAGAGTAAGGTCGCCAAGACACACTTGGAAAAAGCCGACTGTTTCCTGAGTGAGGTGAAAAACAGTGCGACAGCCTAAAATGCACTTGGGGTCCTTTCATTTGCATAAAGAAATTAATAAAATAATACCACCAGATGGAGTTATTTTTACTGAGATAGATTTGGACTTTTCACGCTGCCTGGGTAAATTTACATGACAGCAGAGACGGGGGAAAAAAAACCCACTGAAAATCTGGTTTCCAAAATGAGGCCACCGTGGTTAAAAGTAAAACACTGTCACAGCTCTTAAACATTCGTGATTTGACGTTCGGAAGGAGCTCGAACTTTTTTTCTCGGGTGCACAGAATGTAAACTGCGAACCGACTGGATACTTGACGCGGCGAGGCTTTCGGGGGGGGCGAGAGACGAGTGATGAGACAATAACAGAAACAGCAGAGAAGTGCAAATTCCTGTAACCGCTTGCAGGTAGTGTAATGTTTACACCCGCCGACATGCCGCCGTGAGCCTCCATACAGTCACGATGGCTTCCTGCTGAGGGAATAGCCTCGTTTAAGACCGCTCCCTCCCCCCCCTCCTCACAAGTTATACCGAGGTTGGATTGTTTGACGGATCCAGCGGCTCCCCTCCGCGTCTGAACAAAGCCGATTTGACTAACACCTCGATTCAATATTATCGCAAGCCGTCAACAGTTCTCACCTGTCGCGTTGCTAATGGCCGAGATCTTTCATGCTTACTTAGTTGGGCATGTTTGCCGACGCAGAGCACAGCTGGGTAATTGTCTGTAGATAGTGCTGAATCTACAATATTTGATATCCATTTATCAAATCTGCACGACACATAATATAGAAATGAACAGAGCTCAGCGAACAGCGTCGACACAATAACCCTCGCGACTGAAAAACAGGGGGCTTAATGTTACTCACGGTGTGTTTTTTCCCCGTTACAGGTCGCGACCAGTTGCTCCGAAATTAACAGTGCAACTGTGAAAAATACCCTTTTCCATGCTGAAATGCTAAACAAAATATTTTAAACATACTTTTAAAACATTTAATTACACTGCTGGGAGGAAGAGATCTAATCAGACAAATACAATAATCATGTAAATCAGTGTGACTTTTTACAATTAGGAGCCGCGGCGCCGACCAAACTCCTGCAGACTGGCGGCGCGAGACGCCGCGGCTGTAATTAACAAAAGTGGAAGAGCAGCAGTCGGGCCGCGGACAGGGCGCCTGCCTCATGAGGCGAGATCTGTCAGGGTTCATCAGGGAGTCCCGGTGAAGAGCAATACCTTCTCTAGCACTCACCACCTGTGCTCAACGCTTGCACAGCTCAAGACTGCAGACCCCCTGCACTGCTGATCCTCTGGTCTGATACATTTTGCTTTGTATTTACATTTCAGAGAATAATTTGTCACATAACGGGAGCAAAGTAAACAGGCCGCAACAATAAATATGAGGGAATATGCGTCCTCTTTTATTTCTGAGGACGCAAATGCCATATGCGGGGAAAATGGGCGAAATATCATGATTAAAGGAAAAGAAACAGCTCTCCGCTCATGCACTTTCAACATCCTCATTAAATAAACAGAAAAAAGTAGAACAATAACATTATTAACGGCGGTTCTAAGGATGCGATACGGTTTAAGCTCGGGGGCCGAGAGCGAGAATAAGGAGTCACTGTTTGCCCAAGACAAGAGGATGAGAAGAAACAAAACAATAAAACACATGAAATCACAACACAGAGTAATGTTGTTGACTGTGAGTGCCCCGCTAGTTCATATTCAGAAGGAGCGCTCACGTCCTCTGGGTTCTAAATAAACCTTATTACACACATAAATTCTCCTGATTCCATTTTGTGTCTTTATTTCAAAAACATATAAAGTGTTAATAATGCTTTTCGACGGTTTGTTAATTTTACGGAAAACATTATTTCGTTATTACGCAACAACGCATGACCTGAAGTGTTGAGTTTGCGGATTATTAGCTCACGCCAGCCGCGGCCCTGTCAGCGACGGAGGCGTCTAAGCTAAAGACACATCCCCCCTAAACCGCAACGCCGTCTGCCGCTCCCCCTCCCTGCATCATCAGCGCAAATAACAAGCAAGAAAATAGATGTCAAACCGAACATTTGCGAAAGGCTTAAGCAGACAAGAATCCTTCAAAGCTGATAGCATTACATGGCCAGCAGAGCAGGGCCCCACATGGAGGGGGGAAATTAATATCTCAGTTCAGACTGTGACAAGTTCTGAATCTCCTCAATGGATTATGATTACAGCTGGAACAAAGTCTTTGCCCATTAGGAGGGGTAACCGAATGGGCTTACGACGAGAACAAGTGGGCACCAGACGGAAGGGATTGAGAAGTGAGATGTGCAGTAAAAATTCAGTGTGCTGCCACATGTCGTAGCATTAATCTTGGATTTCCATTAAGCCGTAGACCTCAGTCGTGTCAACAGAGAACCAAATATTAAACGATAGCACCAATTTAGACAGATCCCTGTCACAAAAGTGGTATTTTTGGCTTTGCGCGTCGTCAAAATCAGGTAAATAACATCAAATATTTTCTTTCTTTCTTTCTTTCAGGTCCCATTTGGGGGTGCGGGCAGCGTTCCTGTAAATTTGGACCAGCACAGAATTGGACACATCTCTGGCCAAGTTGCCAGTTCACATGTGGTGCATTCTGTCTTTCCCTCATTCGTTGCAAAAAAAACCCCCAAAAAATGAATCCCCGCTCACAAAAATGTATAAATCAGCTTTATTGTGCCACATCTGTGATTGCATTAACAGTCAATTAACGCTCAGTGCAGCAGAGTGCATTAGACAGGAAATTAGATTCCTATCTTTTTAAGTGATAATAACAGTATGTCGGGGTTAGATTACACTTGGCGGCGACTCCCGAGTTATACGGACCGTGCAGCGCAAATCCGAGGCTGAGCATGGTGCGACTTCGTTCTACTTGCCTGCACGGACACACATGTTTAGCCCATCAGCTCACAGTGACGTTGACACGGCACAGTTGTGCACAGGGAATGATATTGCAGGTCAGAACAGTGGCCCACTGCTGTGAGATTGCTACGGGAATACAAATGAGTGTGGCACGGAGAAGCATGCGGTGGATAAAGCATGCAATACTCTGCCAGTGGAGACAGAGCACAAGGATTTGCTGTGGACTGCATGGTGCTCTAGATACAGTGGAAAAGGGTAGACCATGTCTGTGAAATAACACGGTACACTTAGAAACTTGAACCAGCAAGTGAAAATGAGCAATGAGGTGCCGTGAGGGCTCAGCCACAGTGGACCCTGTGCGAAAACCGCTTTATTCCTTCAGGTTTTGTCAAAATCAGGCCGTCGGTGTCGAAGTTATCACCTAACAAATCACAATTGAAGTGATGATGCACCCGCGCTAATTGGCTCCAGGGCTGCCTGCATTATTCATGGCTAACAGCATGTTCCACTTGTTTGCATGGCAGTAATTGTTAAGTGATTAACCTGCTGATTGCTCGCCTGATTCATTCTCCAAACCATTTTTTAGCCATCTCACCGTTGTCTGATCGTTGGAACAATTCACAGTTTGAGGTGCCTGGTGGATGCTGAAGGCCTGGAGGGTCGGCCGGCTCCACAAAGCTGTTTGTTGTTGAGCCGAAGTTTTACTATCGGAGCTCGCTCCAGCGTGAGTCTTTTGACATGGAATTTAACAGATTTAAAATAAGTAATTATTTAAAAAAAAAGGTGTTTTAAATAAGCCACGGTTACTCTCACTGACCTGAAGTTAGAGTAAAATCTAAATGCTGGTCAGCCACCACCATCAGTTCATGAATGTTTGTATGAATTACTGTAAGTCGCTTTGGACAAAAAGCATCTGCTAAATGCACTAAAATGTAAATGTAAATACAGCAAATCAGTTAAAACTCATAATGACATTATGTGCTCAAACTAAATATCTGTGAAGTAATTTATGGAGATAAAACACTTCCGTCACTTGAACTATGAGCAAACGCTTGTCCACTATGCGAGACCTTGAGTCACCACTCCATCAAATTTGTCTCCCAGAGGAACACTGGCTTCAGGCCAGGAAGCAATAAATTATGAACGAGGAATCACTTTGTACGGATCGGTTACATTCTAGTTCATTTTTTATGTTTAGTAGTCTATACAGTACATTGCTAACAAGGCATTTCAAGATCAACCCAGAAGCAACAGCCGCTCCGCTATTTAAACTTTCACACTGTCGAGTTTTGTTAATGAGCTGAGTGTCACATCGGGGTCTTTAGGCGCTATGAAAAATAATTTTCCAAGTGCTCCTCTATACCACTCTGAAAACTAAATCTTATACTAATGAACCATTTATTTAATGTACTGTACAGGACATTTCTGGGGCGACAGAGGTCTCAGATCGTTTTATTTTATGGAGCCAATAGGTAGGCTTTGCTAATTGGTGAAACGCTGAGTGGAACCCACTGCCTGGTTGGTCCAAAAAGCTACAAAGCAGAACACAATGTGCAGTGACATTTTTAACATATTATTGTTTCCTACCTGTTTCAAGTCAACCACCATGACTACCGGTGGTTCTCACCCACATCCTGATGAAGTGCTTCAAGAAACTGGTTCTCTAGCACATCACAAACAACATCCCTTAACAACATCTCTTGACCCTCACCAGGATGCCTCAGAACCACCACTGCCCTTCACTCAGTCTTCACACACCTTGAGAATAAGAACCGCTACAGGATGCTGTTTATTGACTTCAGAATTCAATCACAACCTCACCCATTAAAACTGATTGGAAAACTAAACACTCTGGGCTTGAGTACCACTCTCTCCAATTGGATATTGGACTTCCTCAGAAGCAGACCCCAGACAGTTGGGCTTGGCAGTCACACTTCCTCTAAGTGGGAGGCCCCCAGGGCTGTGTGCTCAGCCCCCTCCTGTTCACACTGCACACCCGTGACCACACTCCCAAACATCAAGAGAATTGTGATTTATGCAGATGAAACCACCACCGTCGCCCACATTTACAAACGACCACGAGAGTTCATATCGGGAGGATGATTGTTGATTTTAGAAAAAAAAGGGGCAAAGCTCTCAAAAGATTCAGAAGTATCCCCTGTCAAACCACCAGACTACGGAGGAGCTCCTTTCCTCAGGCTGTGAAACTCCACACTCCACTGTGGAGGTTATCAAGTGTTTCCCTTATGTAACATAAAGGAACTTAAACTTTTACAACCCTGGTGTTGTAAAATGACAAATAAATTAACCTTTATATCAATGGAATTCACAAGGTTCACTGGAAACAGATTTATTGTGCCTCATAGGAAACAATTAAATACATCACCAGCATCATTTAATCATTGCTCCATTAACCTAGTTCAACCTGACTCAAATCACAGCTTTCTAGGTCATAAAGTGAGTCTGAAAAAAGTTAACGGCATTAATACTTAAACACAACAGTCCATTCACAAGACTGGCACATAGTCCTCCAAAGTCATCAGAGAAAACAGGACATAAAAAAGAGAAGAGGGCACACATCAAACAACTGTCGGGCTTCATCATGTCCTGTGAGTCGTGTGGTTTCACAAGGATTGAAGACGCACCAGTGCGAAAACATGACATGGGCTGGTTATTCTCCGATGGGACATCCATGTCATTGCCATCAATCAAATGCGCCGCATATCACTTCATATCACTGCCCCATCAAAGATGGTCTGTGTATGAATATGTCAGGTATTCCCCAGACCTTTACCCACTGTCCCCCCTTGTACATCATTTTTAGCCGTGGTAGTGTTGTGGTCACAAGGACGGCAATGTCTGTCCGTCAGTCAGTCAGTTTGAAAACGACTCTCATTAACTATTTGCTGTATGGTCAAGACGTTGTGTACTGATCTCCAGAGGGTGAAGCCTAGCAACTTTAGCAATCCCCCTGTCTTTGCCCACTCCATCGCAGATATACTGGATTTATGCGTCAACTGTGAACTGTCCCTTTAATGACATCGGTCATTTGTTTTCGGATGGATTTCCATGATATTTGGTACAGATATCCACGTCCCCCTCAGGATGGATTTCCATCACTTTGGTCATCTCTTGACTTCCTGTTTTGGAGGAAAGTGCCATCTAATGCAGCCCATCAGTATCAGTAGTGATATTCTAGAGGCTGTTAAAAGAATAATAAATGTGTCTGGTTGGAGTAGTATCATTAAAAATTAAAACGGTGTCCACGAGAGACGTTATAAATCAAGTAATGACATTGGTCCAAATGATTCCTTGAAATATTTAAGAATAAGCCATTTTGATATTGTTCAGGCTAAACTTTTATGTTACAGTCGCACCTCAACGTAAACCTTGGTGTGTACATTAAAAAACCCATTTAGAGCATGCGTACCAAAATTTATCTACCCATAACCTCCTGCTTATTCTTTTATAAGACTCTCTAGACAACAGCACTGAATAGATTATCCGACCTAAGAGTGCGTCTCTGAAGTGTCTTGATCAGGAGCGATCGATCACACTAACAGGCAAAGTATTCACGGGCAGGTTGGCGACTCCGTGTAAGCAGAAGCTATAGTCATTACTAACGCGAATGACAGCTATATAGCCTAACTGTAATTGGAATGCAAGGTTTCACTCGAAGGTAATAGCCATACAAAGAGCGGTAGAGTTCAGCACACGCACTCGACTGGCCCAACAGAATAATTTAAACCATAAATCAAACATCCATGCTGTGTTTCACCTTGAAGCTCTATAGGCTTGTCTTTGCCACTTAGCAAGGGATTGTGTTGAATGTGCGCTCGTGTTTTTCTATCCAATCAAAACATGGATTTACCGTGAAGGTTCAGGGGATGTGCAGTGTAAGAGCAGTGGAGTCACGCCCCTTCCGGTGTGCCCCATTTGAGATTATGACTAAAAGATTGCACTGTAGAGATTTCTGATCCCGTTTGAGTTATACCACGAATTACAAATATGATGTTGATGAAGGTTCTCAGTCATCCAGGTCAGTTTTTCTCCCCAGACAGCTTAACAGCCATTCACACCTGGGCTCGCTTGGCCCTGGCAACCCACACGAAGGCCGGTTTAACCAACGACCCACAAGCGGCCCTAACGACTCCGTAAGGACGCTCCCACACAGAGTTTAAAAGCCTGCAACTCCCCTCCAGTTCGTTAGAAGTGAAGAAGCCTCTTGGATGAGAGGTGAAACGTCTTCAAGGAACTGAAACAAGTCCAGTTGTCTTCGATACAGCACCTAGATTACTAGTACTTGATTCTCTCTCACAATTTCACCACCAGCATACATATTTTTCCTGACATAAGGTCCCAGCAGAAAGTGTGCCTTTGCCTCTGATGAGGATCAGAGTCAGCTTACGCTTTATTGGCCCAGTGTTGAACCTCACGACATCCTTGCGTTTGATGACTGATCCCAGTCTTTTGTTGCTTTGGTCCCAATTTATATGAAATGTGGTGCTGGCAACATTTTCAGGATAGCTTGTATTTACAAAAAAACAATAAAGGTGAAATATATATTGCCTTTGTACCGTCTGTCTGGTACTGTACCTTCCTAGAGTCTGCAATCATTCGAGTTTATCGGTTTTATGAAAAAAAATCAGCCCCCCCCTGCCCGTGTAGCGGAATGCGTCAGAGGGCAGCAGGAGTTCAATAACAGTGAAAGACTCCTGACTGAAATGAAAAAGAATCCGAAATAAACTGGCAGTACTGTAGGCGAGACTTCCACTTTATCATGTTTTTAAATTACCTTCAGGGATTTCATATGCATTTGCAGAGCCATGCAGTATATTTTAACTCGGTATGAAATTCAAAGATTTACAGATCTAGATATACAGAGATTCAGCATAATGTGACACTTTGAACAGGTGATTCGGTGTCATCGCGTCTTATAAATGTCCGTATGTTGAACAAATACCGCCCTTTTGACTGAATTTAAAATAGGCAATTTACATTTTAACTTATCGTCATTCAGCCAGACGTGTAGGCGTGTATGCCGGAGGCAAGGCTTGGCCACCCATTTTCTTATATGACACAGAGGGTTATTACTGATGGTGTTCGTCCCTGAAATACATTAGGCTTGCAAGAAATATTTAATCTTATCTGAAGAGCAGATACCGTGCGTCAAAAAAGACCTTACGCTGCAAATGTGAGTTCCGCATATCTCGGCACACACATCAAATTTCATCACCTTCTTATTACAGCACACAGATGGGGGAGAAGACATATTTATTTGATTTGATCCAGCAATGCACATACATAAATAAATTCATGGCTCTTCCGGTATCCTCCAGCATTGTAAGTTACCTTCCCCCCCCCCGGTCTGGATAATAATCAGCTTCCCCTCCAGTGGAAAGAGGTGAGTGTGACTCTGAACGGAGCCGTGATGAGCTTTGGCTCCTGCTGTGCGTCTCTGTGGAGGAGATGTTTACTGGGGCTTTTTGTGTGGCCAGTAGGATCCCACTTAGTGTGAATGATGGCAGCTGCGAGGGTGCCTCTGGCAAGTGCGACTCCAACTATGGCTGCTTGGTCTCATGCAGCATACAGTGCCAGCTGCTCAGGCTGTGCAGCACTCCAGCGAGCATGACGGATTGTGGCTGAGGTAAGCACACGCGATGCAGAACACAACGACGGCGAGTGCAACTTCGGCTATGGAAGATCGCGGCAAACAGCAGCTCGGTGCAGCTGGCTGCTTGAACTGTGGCTGCATCAGCAGAGTATCTGTGACGAGCATGAGCCTGGAAGCCCTGTGTGGGCTGCTGCTGCTGCTGCTGCTGCTGCTGCTGCACAGGCTGACAGACTGTGGTGAGAGTGATTCCGGTGATCAAAGCAGCTTTGACTGCTCGGTGCAGTAACTTATCACTCTGGTGGAGTTTGCTGGTTGGGCAGAGGCCCGTGATGAACACAACAACAACAACAAGTGTGACTGACTGCCACTGCAGCGAACAAGACTCAGTTAAGCATTGTTCATGCTACTCTGTTTCCAGCAGTGTGCGGGTGGATAAGCCTCCACTTCTTCTGCAAGCTGGGGAAACACTGGTGACTGTGGGTCAGGTGATGTGACCAGCGAGACGGGGATGCATTATATAGGGTGTAGTATTTCCCACACTGCTCAAGTTAAGTTTTGTTTTATGTATTTTATGAGTACGGAAAAACAATGCCATCTGTGAACGATAAACCAGAGGACAATCTGCCCATCCAGTCTACTAGCATTTGCACCTACTCTGCAAAAATTCAGTGATTTCATGTGGCCCTTTTTTTCTACATAGAAGCTCGTGAAAGCACCTGCGATGTCATTCGATAACACATTGGGTTTCGATAGGTTACGTAATTAACGACAAGCTTCCTCCACATGCAGCTGTCGTGAAAGTGGAATCGGGGTTGAAATCAAGCAAAAACGCGAGTGGGTTTATTGAACACGCCGCCGAAGATGAAAGTCAGCGGAGTCGACACGTGCTGAGAGATAAACAGGAAGGTGAGGCGATCCAGTGTGTGGGCATTCAGGTGGACAGCTAAAGCAACACTATGTAGGCAGGCAAAATGTGACTTCCTGTGTAAAGACAGTTGATCGTTGAGTCTCATGCCCAGACTGTCAAATACTGACGCTTTGGGTTGGCAGCTCGGGTCAGATTTTAAACTAAAATGAACGCACGCCATGATTTTTAAACTAAAATGGAGGCCGACAACATATCGCACCTTGCTCGGATTTTAGATGGAAAAAGGGGCGCTCGTCAGCATGAGCTCACTCAAACCGGTACCTGAAGGCTGATGACTGACATCTGCAGAGGGCTTAGTATGACATCATCGGTAGCTCGGCGCTGATTAGACCCACGTCAGTCACTATCGCACTTACGAGAACACTGGCACAGCTCATCTGACATCATGTCAGATCGCAACAGGCTCAACCGATGCCTGACTGCTGGCTTTAAAGACCTTAAAGACCAAGATCATGCTTGAAATCAATTTTTTTTTTTTTATCGTTTTATGATTGATTCTAAACGGCCACTTTAGATTTATTACCTGCCCAGTGTAACTAATTACTTTACAAAGCTAGTTTTAATTAAAAGTAGCTGATTAGATGCCTTTTAAAAAACCCATTTCGATCATATCTTTAAAATGAGTCTCATGAAAGTCCGGCAATCGTCGCTGAGTGCACAGAGTGTTGGTTTCTTTTTGCTTCATCTGCCTCAGAGAGGAAAAAAAAAAAAGGGAGCTTTTCATTTATTTCGGTACCACTCATATACAGCAAACTAGTAAGATCACAGTCTGGTCTCAAAATAAACGGCAGCCCGACAAAGTGGCGAGTGCTTTCAATTCCCGAGGCACGGCTCGCAGTGAAGATAATGTTCTTATCACTCTCTCCTGCGAGTTCAAAGACCGCCGGTGTTTCAAAGTTCTGTGCTTTGAGAAGAAACGAACAACACGGAGAGCTGCTGGGATCGAGATAGTAAAACACAGCGACGTTGAGCTGCGTCCCAATAACTGTTTTATCCAAATAGCAAGAAAGTGACGCACAAAATAGTCAATCAGCAGAAAACTCAGCGTCTAATGAGACCTCAGCCGAGACAGTTGATTAATTAATTGGTCAATTGGCGGAAACTAATTGACGGTAATTTTGATAAATGAGTCATTGTTTTGTCATTTTGTTAATTATTGGCCATCATAATTAACACCGCCGAAGACACGATATGAATTGATGCGTCGCTTTGGGACAAACAGTTTATTTTCATGCACTTCACTTTGATGAGAAAAAAAACCTCCAACAATAGCTTCGGTGGAGTTTGTATTCAGGCCGTCCTGCTTTTTTCCTTCCCCTCCTCATCCATAATTGAAAACTGGCAAACTTCCTCCCTGCAAACCCCGACCATTACTCAACAAGCACCGCGGACAACGCAGAGCGCTCCAGCCGCTCCAGTTCAGCGTGTGCGCAACCTGGTAGGTAATATTCGAGTCCGCTGCACTGAAAACGGGAGCGAGGGCGAAAATTACTCCACGTTCAAATTCAAGTCACTTTCGTGAGGTGATTACACTAAATATCCCACATGGCCCTACATTTTGAAAAGGCAGGTTTGATTAAAATACTTTTGACACCTTGAAATATAGCAGTGCGAACGTACGACTAGGGAACATTCATAAATAATACAATCTGGCAGTAAATGATGGAAATGTAAAGACCAATTGAACAATCTGAGTTTAGTGTATATAAACATGTACTTTCTGCATTAAAAGCTTTAATATACAGGGAGCAACGGCTAGGAAGGGACGCCTATCGACCAGACAACGGCAGGCATTGATCGAAGGTGACTAACGGCTGACGCTATGCGTCTTGAAATGTCTATAAAGATCCGGCGATCGACTGGTAAGCGACTGGCGAGCAAACGCGTGGGCAGATATGGTCGACTAGTGACCACGGACGATCGGAATCAACCAGAGAGGTTCAATAATGGAGATAGCAAGAAGCTGTCATATAATCATCCTCATAATCAGAACACACAACCCATTATTTCCAGCTGGAGAGCCTGATTTTGTACGGTGGGTATGGATGAGAGTGCTACTCTGTGTTTTTGAAGGGTTTTTCACACCTTCGCGTAAAAGTGCTCTTAACGAATAGATATAATTTTGCATGAAGGGTTTGCATAATAAGCAACGTCGCTGTTCGACGTTTCAACCAGGCCGACGAATGAAAGGGCAGAAAGCAACGAAGATGCTTCCGAGCAACGGTTAAATAATCACCTCACGAGTCCCGAGTCACTTGTGAAGAAATGTCAAGCTTAGCATCAAAATCTGCGCAGATTGGAATCAGAACGGATTCCTGTTTCAGTGCCGAGTGCGCAGTCACGTCTGCAAGCAGCCGGAATTAGCCGGAGCGTTGCTAAGCAGAGCTGATTCTTAAAAGTGCACAACAGAAGTAGAAGGTAAGTCTCGGGCCGCCTCTCTTAGAACTGAATCGAACTGACAAATCACAGTTTAAACCTCTTCACTGTAAATAATAGGTTCGGTGTCTGAATCATCCTGTTTTTCCTCTGCGAAGAAGAAAAGCATCAATACAAAAGGTGATTCCAAACTCCCAAATAGCAACGTATTTCATTATGTATTGACTTGCAAGAACTAGTTCATATACCAGCATAATTGAATTGGCAGCTGTTTTGACACAAAGGCTGTGTTCTCCTTGGTGACCTGTGACAGGTTTTACAGGAGGCCAGAGTCGCTGCTGCGGCTCCATCCTGTCCTCACAGATAACTGTGTTCACAGTCTTGGCGTGAAGTCAAACTCGTTCAAGGTGGGTGTCAGAGTCCGACAGAGTTGTCTGCTCGCCTCGCCGCGATGTTCATGGATATGCATCAAGGCAAAAACCAAGGTCTGACTGTCCAGATACAGCAGTGTGGCATCCCCCCCGCTGACTGCAGACACACATCGTCATCCTTACGGCCCTTTTGTCTGACTGGTATGTGATGTTGTCCTATACATCTGTGCACATCGAGTTACCAAACACATACTGTTGAATCTAGAGATCAGCTTCCATGCTCCTCTTTCTGTGGTGTGCGTTTTCATTTAAAGGTTCCTCTGGCAGCAAGTAACACCACAGATATATGAGTGATATTAAGTCGAGGTATATTGCTTCTACGCTGCGCTTTCATGGTCTATCAAATGTAATAAAGCACAAGTGTCTCTTGATAAAAGTGCTTTTGGGTTCAGAAAAACAAGTTTTATTGCCGCCTCTCCGTTAGTTGCAAGTATTTCACGGTTGAGATTAAAAAAAAAAAAAACATACTGAATGATCTTTAAATAATATTCTAATAGCATCCTAAGTGCTCACAGTGACTACTTCAGTAGTACGTCACATGCTCTTGTCTATCTTAACCATGAGGCTGAAAACGCTGCAGCGAGGCTTTTAACTAAAAGCAAAGAGACAGCGCCGTGTCTCCTCTGTTTTAGCGTCTTGTCACCGGATGCCTGCTTCTCATTGATTTTTGGAGCCGCTAATGTGTTTCGGTCTTCGAACGACCCGACCCAACCCCGTCTCTGAACTTGAGATTCCTGCGTGCGGCACCGAAATCTTCAGAGAGGAGCCTCCCGGCAGTTTCTGTGTCAAGGTTGAAGAACTAAAGGTGACCATGCTGCTGCTGTCGGAGCTCATGAACAAAGCTTCCAGCGTTGTGACAATGCAATTAAGACCTTCTTTGATGTGTATTCTTCTTGCATCCCCGCTGCCTTGTCTGATCTGAATATTTTGCATTTTTTATCCCCACGACATCCTCTGTTTACGGAGGCATTTAGGTTAGTCGGTCATTATAACCTTGACGAACAGATTTCCTGTGTGCAAATGCAGAAAATCTGATAGTTATTGTTCTTGACAGCGACAATTTATGCTATAATTCAAACTGTAAAATCCACTTGTGGATTTTAAAAGATATCTTTCAGCACACCTACACCGTGTTCGAGCACGGCGGCGCAACAGTGATGCAAAATAATCTCCGCGGAAGACATCGCTCTACCTGCTGCAATAAAGAGTGGGCTGAGACAGCGCGAGGATGGCCAAACGCTACACACATTAAATGCCAACAATCGCCTGGCAGCGGGCGATAAAGGAAAAAAAACAAAAAAAAAACGCTCCGTGGTCTCAGTAGTGAGCTTATGTACGAAGAGGGGAGCTGTTGATTTCTGTTTAGAAATGTACTCTGAGTTACATTAAGACTATTGCAGTCTAGCTTGTGATTAATGTGATGGCCCAAACTACAAAACCTCCCACTGCACAGACAGGAGTTCACTGTACCGTCCACTAAAGCTGCAATTAACCATTATCTTTACTATCAATTGATTCCCCCGAAGCCCACGGTGTCATCTTCAAATTGCTTGTTTTGTTCAATCAGACAAACAGTAAAAGTCCCAAACATATTTGATTTGTTATCACATCGCATAAACAAAAGTAGTAAATCCTTCCAAATGGAGGAGCCGGGACCCCGGGGGGGATGTTTATATGCTCGAGCTCTGCCGTCTCTATATCACTACCGCCTCCCATAGCATTCGACACTACAAGGTGAATTTCAGATCAGGCTCTGGAGTTATCTTAAGGCCAGCGCCGTCCCTTGAAGTAAACACAAGAGAGATAAATGTGCTTTCCACGTGCACGCATTTTGATAGATGATGAAGTCGGACAAATCAGTTAACGGCACAAACTCAACAGGCGCTATCTATACGAAAGTGCACGGTGACACAGCTTCTCGCACGTCTGATTATCTTGCTTATATTGTACATACGTCAAGATTCATTGTACACACAGTGTCTTTAGCCCGTCCCCCTCAGAGAAACTGGCATCTAGGTCGACTATAAAAGCAGCTTATTACAACTCGGATTCACGTTTTTTAACCAACTAGTTTCCTTGCCTAAACCTAACAAATAAGTTTTCTTACTTAAACCTGACCAGGTTATTTTCTTACCTAAATCTAACCAACTAGTTTCCTTACCTAAATCTAACCAACTAGTTTCCTTGCCTAGGCCTAACGAATAAGTTTTCTTACCGAAACCTGACCAGGTTTGTTTTCTTACCTAAACCTAACCAACTAGCTTTCTTACCTAAACCTGCGAAAGTAATTTTCTTACCTAAACCTTTCCAAGTAGTTTCCTTGCATCAACCTAACCAATAAGTTTTCTTGCAAAATCTTTTTCTTTCCTAAAACTTAACCGAGTAGTTTTAGTGCCTAAACCCCAACCGGGCAGTTTCCTTCCTTAAACCTTACAAAGTATTTTTCTTACCTAAACCTGTCCAAAGTGTGAGCACACAATAAAAGTCAGGTACACCGGTAGCTGACTAGCTGCAATCGTCATGTTGTTTTGGTAACCCCTGATGTTTTTCGCAGTCGCTGGCAACCGACCCATTCAGTTGCTTTTGGGATGTGGAAGTGTTGATTTTTTTTTCCTTGTGTGTGCAGTAAAGGCACCGTGCTGTTGCGAAACAACCACAACAACTTGTGGGCTCTTTTCCGTCTCACACTGTTTGGACTGTATTTCGACGCCCACGCAGTTTCTTCCTAGTAGTTGCAGTAAAATGAATCAGTATTGGAGATGCTGACACCCATGGGACACTTGTGACACACACAATTTACCCAGGTCCATTTAAAAACATTTGAGGAGAATTAAATCTTCTGTCTCCTCGTGACATCGCAGAAACCCCTCAGGACCCTCATGCTCCTAATAATCCCCTCTTCGTATCTTCAGCCAAAACACTCGGTTACTGAGGCAACAGCTGTGTGCATCATCTCGCGCTACCAAAGGAAGCGTCGGCACCGCAGTCGAGGTGCATGCAGACCTGGGACTGAGACGGTCATCGTGATGCTTCGGAGCAGAATAATGGCTGCTTATTGAATTTTCCGTCGGATACATTTCACAGAGAAGGGAGCCAGGCATTTTATTTATTTTTTGGATCATTTACAGGAAGTTATGCAACCATGTAAGGGGTTTAATTGTTTATTCCGGTGTGCCTGCAGCCTTGAAAACACCAGACGTGCGCCGGCAACTCCCTCTGCACACATCACACTTGACTGCAATTTGTGCCATGAACCTTGATTCACAAAACACGCACCTGCTGTCCGATAACCTTCAAGCACTGTTTCTCATCTTATCTGGATCGGGAACAAATTTCTGACCGCTCATTGGCCTAAAACACCTCTTAATCCGCTGCCATCCTCAATCAAAAGTCCGATATTTAACGCTCTGCCTTCAATGTTTCGTGCCAGTGGATCAAATTAATGCACCACTGGGGCAACTCTTCACTGTACAAACATTTTAAATACAGTGATAATGCTTCCTCGACACCATTACAGGTCTCGGATGTTTACAACAGGAGTTTCTCAGGGCATGTAGACGGTGCAGCCGGTCCTAATATGAAGCTTTAGGCCCCAGAAAGATTCTGACATTTGAGAGATTTTGACTGTCAACCTTAAAGGTCACAGTAAACCTGGAAAGACGTACGCGGTTTAGGAGAGCAGGTGGGAATAAGCGAGAGCGAGGCAGCATTGCATTTTCTACCACATTCCGCTTCATATGGATTCGATGTGTTGGAACAAAAGAGAAGCCTCTGACATCAAAACCAACCCAAAACATGCAGATTTTCTATTTTAAATGCCGGTTGGATCCGTTATTTCTTGCCTTTTGTTTGACATGATTCTGTGATAGCAATTTCCTACCTCCCCTTCAATGCACTACAAACAGAGCGTGAGGAACAAAAGGTGAGCGTCAGTGGTGACAGCGGATCCTGAAGGAAGGTTTTGTTGCAGGAGGGGGATGTTGCACAAAAAATGTCTTTGTTCGTTTTTTATGGTTACTCCATCCTCGCGAAAAGCTGCTCTTGACGAGCGCCCGTGCAGCCAAACAGAAAAACAAACCTTTAAATATCAAATTTAATCTCAATGATTATCTCCCAAGATCAATTTGAACTGCTTAACTGTGTGGCTGTGCCACCAGCTCCACCAGCTCCAACATTCAAACAAAGGCCGATAATTTGCCCTGCTCATAATGTACTTGTTGGAAAATATTTTATGCAGCTCTTGGCAGGCGGTTTTAGTCCCTAAATTACTGGGATGTGCATCCACACGAGATTGGTCTTGTCAGGAGCCCTCTGACTCTGCCAAAACACTGCGACACAAGTCGTCTGTTTGTGGAGGGTTTTTTTTTTTTTTCTTCTTAACGCAACAAATTACAGATGTTTCTGCAGGATCAAGATCCCTGACAATCACAGACGCGATCGCGAATCAATGGGCGTCTGGAGTCAACGTTATTCCTGTCTGAACGGCGGTTCAGTGATTGATCTCACTCCTCTACTGCACATAAATGGGGAAATGATGGGAGCTCGCCAGCACGGGGAATGAATGAGATTAGGGAAATTACCGGAAGATGTTGAGAACTACACAGTAATGCAAAAGCACTCCGCAACCTGAAGATATTCAATTTTGGCCATTTCGTCCTGTGAAGGATGTTTGGCTGTGCCGGATAAGTGAAGTAAGTCCGTCTCTCTACCCGCCAGCCTGTAATAACCCAACGTGGACTTCTCACTCTCCTGCGTTGTCCCTCGTCTCATCGTCTTTGCCCCTTTGGAGCCCAGCTGTAAATTTCCCTTCAAAGCCTCTTGGTCATGACTGACATGATCTCGGTGGAGGCTTCAATTCACTTAAAGGGCTCTCTTGATTACGTCCTGTCAGCTGTTATCATTATCATCATCAGGCAGTGGCTTTATGCCTCGACCCCCCGCCCCCCTCACCATCTCCACTACTCGAGCTGTGTGGTGGATCTCGGGGCATATTGACATCTCCAAAACAAGCCTCTCTTGTAGGGCAATGCGTGTTTCGTGTGCTGCTTTTTAAGCAGTAGTGGAGGGTAACCCTGTTATTTAGCATACTGAGTCATTTCCAAAACATGTTGGAAACATTAACATTCATTTATGGGCAGAATATTTGCCTCCTGCAAAATAAAGACAAAACAAAGACAGTGCTCCCCCCCCCCC
>OMLP01009925.1:18855-38341 GCA_900302685.1 Spondyliosoma cantharus | reverse complement strand
TAGAAAGGCTTTTGCCAGAATATAAGGGTCGTTGACGTTACCTCTCTCCGTCCTCCTCTACCCCCCTCTCTCTCCCTCTGGCTGTGACTCATGTGGGTGTTGGGCTGAAATAGTTTGGTGTAGTTTTACATTCCTTATATAGCCTCTGAGGAGTGAGGAAAGGCTGGGGCTCGCCTGTGTCACACACACACACACACACACACACACACACACACACACACACACACACACACACACACACACACACACACAGAGTGTCTGGGGGTAGGGTTTGCCAACTGAGTGAGAATCTGCTTGCCCTAGCGCACTGACTTCTCTAGCTTTCACCCAGGTTTGGGCTATCAGCCGGCCCTTGAGGACAAGGTAGGTTTGCGTGGTGGCATCCTGGGTAGCCATAGCTGTGTGTCATTAAGTGTGATGACACCTGGTGGGAGGGACTCTGTTAGGGGGTGCAGGTACAGAGGTCAGTGGTATAGCCCGTAACTCGCGAGAAAGAGCAAGTGTCATGGGCCTTCGACTCAAGTTACCTTCGGTTCTTAAAATTACCTGGTTAATTGGTGACTTTCCATCAAGTGTCAGTTATTAGTTTGGTGAAAAAAAATCTCAAGGAAAGTTGAGTGTTGTGAGCCAGTGTTTTTGTCACAGTTCACGTCAATGATTAAATTATTATCTGAATGCAGTGAGTCGACTTTACTTGTTCCGAAAGAAAGACTTACTGAAAGAATGTCACTGCTGTTCTTGTTGTTTGTACAATTATGATGCTGATGATTTTTGTGGTACTCGTTTGATTTGTAGTATATTTTTGTTACACTCTGAATTTGGCCTCAAGGAATCGAAAGCTTTTAGCTCATGTAGGAATGAGTTTATCTGCGGTATTGAATCATATATTTCACATTTATATCAAATTAAAATTTCTGTCAGGACATACCATTTTGTATAATATAGTATATAATAACCCGTAACCCTAACCCCTTCTGTTTTCATTTCTGAAAACCAATATTAATAATATTAATTGTTTAGTGTTATATACCGTGGTACCATGGAACCATGATATTTTCTGTGATGGTTATCGTACTGTGTACCCTGTAGGAATGTTGTGTGCCAGTAGCAGCTTTGGTATCTTATCGTCTTGTAAATTAATTACATTTATTAATGATACATGGCTATCCCTAAAACAGAACTTTTTAAAAACATGTTATGCAATATATTTTTGAAAGAAAACAATTCCACTGTCAGTTTCTATACGGAACATGTGTGTTTGTGTAGGAAATGACTGCTGACCTCCAGCAGCTCAGCTACTTGGATGAAGCAGATCGAACACCTTTTCCTGACTTCCTTGAATAATTTCCTCCTTTTCCCTCCTCAAGGCTATGAACGTATACTCGGTAAACCTCAGCGGCCCGGCGCCTTGGGGCTTCAGGCTGCAGGGAGGCAAGGACTTCAGCATGCCCCTCACTGTGTCAAGGGTAAGAAACTGTTTGTTATTGGAGTCCGCTTTTGTAATTCTCTGCATCTGTCATCACTGAGGTGTTTGGAGGATCATCCTGTAAAGTTCCTCCAAGCCTCTATGTAAAAAGCCCTTGACCTATTTACAAGAGTCTGTTGGTGTTCACTAGTCTTAATTTTCACACCTTCATTTTCATATCAGTCACATTTTTTATGGCATGTACCAAACCCTCATCCACCCATTGTCACTTTCATTATTAGCATTAACTGGTCACAAGGACATGCTGCCTTTTGTGTCGCAGTGCTTTTTAACTCTCCATTTTAGGTCACTAACTCTTCACTGGATGAATTTTCAAATACTCTATAAACTGCTGTCGCTATTCAAGAGAGCAGCAACCACTTTTCCAGGCCTTATAAGTGCAGCGCAGTGCTGCTTTGCTTGACAAACACACAGACTCTCCCATGCAGCCACACGCACATGCATACACGTAAAATCATTCCAACATTGCTGGCAGCTACGGCACGCACAGATCTGGTATTCTTTCACACACTTGCTCCCCATTGACTTTGTTATATCGCTACCTTAGAGGCTGTTCCGATCTATAAATGTTAGACGAGATTTGCATTTATTAAATCATTAATTCTCCTCAAAATGTGCAGTTTCCTATTTTAGAGATAATTAGGAGGTAATAAGTAATTAAATGGGTCAGGCCTGAGTTTCACAAGGTTACCCCACATACAGTAGTCCTTCAAACACTTTTGATTCGTGGTTTCTTTAAATTGACAGGAAGTCGCAGTTGTAATAAAACATTACGGTGAATGATGCACTGAGCGTACAGTATGTTGTAAGTAGCATCGAGATGTGTGTGTGTCAGGCTGACGTCATCCTGTAGTGCGGGCAACAGTTATCACCAGCCTTGTCAGTACATGTCTTGTATCTGCTCTGTTCTCTGGGAGTCAGAAACACAATGTTCCCTTTGGATTTGTGACAAGAAACATTTTCTCCTACCCATAAAAGACCAAACACATACTGAAACCGTATTTGACAAAACTCCGAAACAAAAAGGGGTTGAAGAGTTTTTGGTTGCAGTCTAGACAGGCAAGGCACGCTGTAGGGTGACTGTCAGTGGGTGCGTCTGTAGCTGTCGTTGAATGAACTTGACTCATCAGCCCGTGCACAAGGCCAGTTTTTCTGCAATCCAAGTACATTACACATGTTGATTATTTTCCTGGCTGACAGAAAAATGGCCTTCATTTTCTGTGATACAAAGCCTTTCTTCCCTGCCAGTCTCTCTTTATACATTTTGTTAGTCTTGGCAAAAACTTCTACGATCAGAGCTGTCTGTCTTGTCAACATGCCCGGATGTTATTATAGATGAATAATTTCCTGTACGTTTTGGCCCTGTGTCCACATGCAAACGAAGTTGTAGTTCACTAAGATATATGTTTGAAAATGCCTTCAGAAGTGCTTCACAAAAAAATAAATGGCAGACTTCTGGTTTGTTTACATCTTGTTAGGACTTTGTGCTGGAAAAGGTTTTGAATAAATCAATAATAATGAATATAGATAAAAAGTAGCTATTATTGTTCGTGTTTTTAAGTTACTTCTACTAATGGAAAAAGAACTAAGGCGTTATTGCCTTAAAATAATATCACAATACGTAATTTATATCGATATGTTGAAATCTCCCCAAAAGCACTAAATGTGAGGACTAGGTTACAAAAACCTTGATATTGATATTGCATCTTTACTGTGGGGTTAACTACTGGTCCAAACTATTGACAAATAATTATCAATAATGTGGATGTGATGACTGAGTGTGTATAGACAAGTATTAAAACAAGTAGAACAGTCCAGTAAGTTCAGAAAATTGCACCACTTTACAGTAATGCAGACTTTAAAACCAGGAAAAGACAACACCTATGTCGAATCATGATTATAACGATATCCAAAATCTGGGATGATATCATTTCTATATATTGCCTCGCCCTACTCAGAATGTTCTTCTCTGGTATTTGACGTATCGTTGATGTATACTTTATCGGCGACTGCTGGCCCAGACTGCTGTTGTTTGTTTGAGTGTTTGGAATTGTGGAGTTCTTGTATGTATGGAGACATTTTGTTAAACAGAGGTCATGTGGACAGATTTTTTTCCTGAAGGAAGGGGTAAAAATATTTGTATGCATGAAGACGGGACCTTAACGACTGAAAAGTGGCTAAAATCTCTGCGGCCTGTTCATGGAGTCAGCCAGGCCTCAGGGTCCAGGAGATATAAAGCTCTGACAGGTTTTCCGCTCTTTACCTCTCTGGGACCGCTGGCTCTCCTCGTGGTTGTCATAAAAGGCCGGACAGTGAATCACACAGTCGCAGAGGTTGAAAACAACCCAACAAGGTGGTGTAAACCTCAATGATATACAGTATCCCTTAGTAACGGGGAGGAAAACATCAGGCCTGCCCTCAGTGGGCTTACGTCGGATGAATTTAGTGGGTGGTCTTTCTTTACTGGCTTGTAGCCGGAGAGATAAGTATCTTGGCTCAGACAGTCAGTGAAAAGCGATTACACAATGAAGAACATGTGGAGTGACAGGACAAAAGCCTCAGTAAAATGCTGCGAGGCAAAGAGATTGACGGTGATAACGCCTGAAAGATCGATGCTTTTAAGTGTTTTTTGAAAAGATTAGGTGACAATTAGTGTCGTCCGGACATGATTTATTTATTTAGTTCATTTGAGTTGGTTTCACTGTGGCAGATTGTGCTATTATCAATAACTTCATATTCAATCATTAAGCCTGTATTTGTTGCTCTTTCAGTAGGGATTCTGATCATCTTTGTATTGATTTGGAAAGTTGTGGGTCTGTGGCTTCTTACCTCGTGTGTGTATGTGTGTGCGTTGGTATATAGGTTTCCCTGCTCCATGAATGCTCTTGTTTCCTTCCTCCTCTGTCTGAAAGCCAGGAAAGCTATGCTTTCTCAGCATTCCTGGGATTTTTTCTCGTATCCACCCTGTCGCTGCCAACAGACAATCCTCTTGTCTCCTCTCTGTGTCTAATATGTCCTCCACACTCACTTTAACTCGTGCATAAGATGAACTCCCCCAGTCTCGCTGGAATACTTTAACAGTGCGATCAGAGGAAAGCAGACCGGGCCAAGACAAACTGTTAAGTCACTGGGAAAGGAAAAATAACAGTTTGACCTTAGCATGATATGAACACACCCATTTATCACCAAAAACAGTATGTACTTTTAGTTGACTCTTTTTTTATATCAATTTTTCATTTTCTTTTTCTTTCTTGTGTCAGTGTTAAACTTCTAGCCAGTGAAATCAGCACAAGGCTGAGGAGTTCTCTTGACCTTTCACCGCCCAACGAATGAAAAACAATGGAGAAAGAAAAATAATGAGAAAGAGAAGGCCTCTCTCTGTTTTACTGAAATGTCATTATATCCGTTTCAGACTGACTCTGTGACACTGGGCACAGCTGCATGTGTCAGTAGACCCGGCTTCTTGACCCTCCTCCCAGCCGTAGAATGTAGGTTGGATGCAGCTTGTCTCTGTTGCACTGACATTTCTATTAGAATTCAGACTTTAAATGTTATTGGCATTCAAGTGGTATTTAAATGGACACTCAAGGGATTTTATTATTGCACTTTCAGGAACATTTGGGATCTTGTTTGCCTGCATCAAGCTACAGAACAGTGGATCCTACATTTCCCCCAATGCATCTCGATAACTTCTTGCAGTACAGCCATTCTCTACGTTTTTTTAGATTTCAAACCTCCAGTCTGACATGCAGGATTTCTCATATACATTTGCAATCTCTAAACCTAAAGTTAAGATAACCCTGATGACATCATCAGATGACATCATCAGGGTTATTATCATCTGGTTATTCTCAGAACTCCTCAGAAGCCACAGGAGACATTATGCAAATGTTTTCGCAGATTGAGTAGGAAGATCTGCACCAAATGTCTTGTTTGTTTGTTTTGCGTTGAAAGCTTCTATTGAGATATTCAAATGATGTCTCGAATATCTGTTGTCATGTGATCAACCTAAAAAAAGACAATAATCTTCAATTTGAATCAGCAGTTTTGTCAGCACAAATATACGTTCTTGTGCATACATGTACATACTTGTTTTCGAAATGTTACACAGCGTCATATATGTATTGAAGCAGACTGTTTTGTTAGATAAATAATGTATTAATGACAGAGGGGAAATTAGCTAACCAAAGAAAAACAAGTTTAAAACACAATAAAAACTCAATAAAAACTACAAAGTACCTGGAGCTGCTTTAATAGGTTGCCACTAGCATGGTGCCATTTTGAATGTTTGATTTTCAATGTTATGAATGAAGCTTCCAACTATTCTGTGGCTACAATCAGTATCCCTTTTTAACCAACAACTTGACTAGACTGTAAAAACTGAAACTTGACTTTATGTAATACTCTTGCAGTAATGTCTCTGGAACTGCAGTTGTTGCCTCAACTCTCTGTGAATAGTGAAGGATTATCACCTGACAGACCTCTCATATTAATGGGTCAAACATGGGTTAAACGTCTAGTAGACCACACCGGCATCTCCTCCCATGAAAGCTGACCTCTGGAAATCTTGAGCGTCAGTTGAGTAGTTTGATACAGCCTCCAAAAACAGCCTTCTGTGTCTTTACCCCTTTCCATCCAGCCCACGTTTTTCCTTGAATTTCTGTAAGCTCCCGTGACCTTGAGAAGACGGACGTCTGCTTATGTAAAATTATATCTTTCTCTCCACATGTCTGCCCCGACATCCTGTCTGAACGGGAAAAGCATAAAATGTAGGAAGCACGATGTCATCGTAGCGCCGTTTCATTGCTGCTACAATTGAGTCACCCCAGTCTGCCCCAAAACTCCTCTGAGGAGTTTCTCAATATATCTGCCCCAGATCTCGTGCCACCGGCATTCCATAAACGTTATGATACCATAACCGAGCCTCCTGAGTACCATCTGGTTTCTATCGACAAACGCATGCCACGCCGCTGAAATCAACGTTCTGAGGAAATGGTAGATGATGTCAAGCCAATAATAGGTAGGTAGATTTGTGCACCACCACAGCTGGATGTGTCATCAAGTCTTATATTCCTGTTTCTCTGCGTGTGTCTCTGTCTGACTTGTAGACCATCTGTTGCATTATCACTTGTATACTCTTAAACACTCCCTTGCTTTCTCTCTCATATACACACAACTGCACACACAAACCGAGAGGAAAGAGGCCTTGTTGGAGGGGGGAATTAATAATTCAGTGCTTACTGATAGATTGGCCGCAAGGGGCATTTCTTGTGTGGCTCGCTCAATGTGAATGTGTTATGTTGTGATCAGTGCAGCAGTGTTTTAAGGTGAGTTAGTGCTAGGTGTTCCACTGCAGTCATTACGGGGGGAACCACATACTTGGAGGTTTGGTTTTCCATTTCTCAGAGGGATATTTATGGCTTTGCATCAGCTGTGCTCACTGTGTGAGTGATGTAAGGACAGACTGTCTCTCTGCCCCCAAATAGCCGTGGAAAGAATAAAAGTGAGCCGGTGCAGAGTTACATGGCATGTATATCCACAGCTGCAGATACACTTTACTGCATTATTAGTTTAACCAAAAACAAGAGTAGTCCGCCTGGAGCGAGTATGAGGCCCTCGCTCACCTGCAGGGTCAGTCAAGGAAAGCGCTTCAAAGGTGAATTCAAGACGTTGCATTTTGAAAGGTTGGCTAATGCTTTGAAATTTGATAGCATACCAAAGCTCGGCTGCTGTGCTCTGCCAAAAAGCCTTGAAAAAGGCCACTAACTGTTGGGCTAACCCTGCAGTTGTGAATAATCTATTTTAGTTGCACAGACATCATGGCATTAATGTGAAATGAGTTCAACATATTTGCAGAAAATCATTTAAGGTGAGCCCGCTTCTTGTTTATAGAGTGTGTCGGGAGGAACTGATCGTGGTGTGGCTACCAAAGAGCTAACCTGATGCTGCTGCGTGATGTAATCACGCAGCAGCATCAGGTTAGCTCTTTGGTTGTTGCGAGGTACGGTGAGGTGTGTTGCATTCAGGAACATATTTTCCACTGTCCTTCGGCGTATTGACAAACTGCTGGGGGGGTGTTGGGTTTCCGACCACCCCCTACCAACCAAAGGTCTGAGCACAGCAACTTTAACTGCTGCCGTCTCAAGTGAGGGAGCAGCTGCACTCTGAACCTGAGCCAGGAGCACAGGTGTCTGTGTCCATCACTAACTCACACACACACACACACGCACACGCACAGACATATGCAATCTTTACAGCTTCATATATTAATTTCTCTTTCCTTTTATCTCATATTTCAAGTAGAGGTCAGCACTATAGGTTAAATCTTTAAGGAGGGTTTGTAATATTATAGTCCAGCCTGACTGGCAATACATCGAAGGCAAAATCATCATATCGTTTCTGGTGCCACCAGAAGCCTCCAGATCATCTTCGGAGCTTCTTTTCTAAAACTCTGCTGGAAAGTGAACATAACTCAAACACTCGAACATCAAAAAGATATTCACTTCATCATCAAAAATTATCGTTTTGATGATGGAGGTGTGAGAGCGCTGTCTACCACATTGTTCCATAATCCCCCATAGGGGTTCAGCTGGTTTTAGATCTGGTGACTTTTAATCATTTTCAAACTCATCAAAAAACCCTCAGTGCTCGGTGCTGAAACGTGTCTGTCCCCGCTTTCCTTTTATTCAGAGTGATCTGAATAGAGTGCTGCAAAACATTTTTGTGGAGGTTGGAGGTTAGCTTCGTCCTGTTTCCCTCGGCAAAAAGCCAATGGATTTTATCCCATTTGGTTTAGGGATTTTTTGTACACAATAAGATCTGTGAAACAAATATTTGCAATATTTGTCTGATCTCCACAGATGAACACCACTTTTTATTTTTGAAGCGTGAATGCAATTCACGGAGTAAAAGCTCACTTTGGACTATAACTTAACTAAACTTCCTATTACACTTTATTCTAAATCTACGAGTTTGAAGAATAGTTTGCAAAAGGGTGAGTATAAAACAGGCTCTCAAGGCAGACTACTGAGTAAATGAGTTTCTTGATGACATTGAATATCCTCTCTGGTGTCATTTAGCTACTTGTTAGCAATTGGCTTTTTCCAGACATGTTAAAGGTGCAGTTGGTAAGAATTTGCCACCTTGTGAGTTCATACTCCAAATCAATGGGAGGCAGCACATCAACAGAGTAACTGTTAACTTAAGCTGACGTGGTTGGCTTCGAGTAGTGGGGGAGTGACTGTGCTAACCGCTAACACAAGAACCTTGGACTGTGACTTTCTTTACATTCTAGGATAATTAGATTAGATCGTCAGAAAATAAAACAAGTTAGTTGTGAAGTTAGTTGGTCACCTGTCTGTATTTCTTTTTAAATCAAAAATAGAATAACTTGGGCTCTTTCCAGAGATTCAGAGTCAGCTTGCATTATTTTACATTACTCAAAGTATTTCTCATAATAATCTTTCATCCTCTGAATAGATAGATGTTTTTCTGTTCATGTTCTAGGCTAGATTAGCATCTATTTCTGCACTGACTACGCTCTAACACAGTTTTAATTAAATTAAAGCTTAAATTAACGATGCTTCTGTTTCTAAGGCTCATGGGAAATGTTGTTCAATGCTGTGAAGATCTTTATCGTATTTTGGTGTAATGACAAGGTGCTCAAGTTGACCATAAGTGTCGCAGTGAAAAGGAGTTTGCAGCTCTCTACAGTGAACCTCAGTGGCGTTATTCCAGGCTGTGCCCCTTTTCAGAGTCTGTCACTTGTGTCCATGTCATAGTGGCTTTTCCCCAGTGCAAGATGTTCACACTTTCAAGTTCTTTCCATACTGGAGAAATTATTTCTTCTTTAACCCCTCTAATTGCCTCCAGTGAGTGCAAATCAAAGCCAATTAAAGTGATGTTTTAACTTGGCTGTGAGATAACTGTAGCTTGGTTTGCCTCTAAGGAATGCATTTTGTCCTATTTTTAGCCATTTTGTGTTTTGATTCGAGGCAGCCTTTAACTTCGTAGTCTTTGTGGGGGTGCGGAGTGCTTTTTTTCAGCCTGAGCTGTCATCAGTTTACAGAGAATATTACCTCCCTGCTCACGCGGGTGTTTATGTTTAATGTGCAGAATCAAAGCGGCAAGTGTGATAGCTTAGCTGAACATGGCAGAAAACTATTGATTGAACTGCTGAGTCCTCTGAGCTTTTGATGAGCTAACATTTGCAGGGATCCATGACATCAGAGAGTAATCCTAATAGGTTTTTTGCCAGAAATCCTGGCACTTGCTCACTTATCTGATGCTGAACACTTTGTACTCCAGTTATCTGAGAATTTGACACAAGTCTCGAGTTTCATTAAGCTGCATGAGCAAGCTGACTAATCCCTCACTAAACATGAGATGGCATCTCTGCATGTCTTCTAGAACTAGTTATATACACAGCAGACAGTGCAATCTGTGTACATATAAAAAAACATTACTTCTTATATAGACTGTTTCATCTTCTTCCTGTTTGTAACAAGACTCCAGCCCTTTGATCTGACTCAATATGTCTGCAGTCTGTGTGACAGCCCCGGGAGGATGATGTCATTTTTTTTTTGCAAATGACTTACCTGTGTGGATAGAAAAGGCCAGATGGGTTAGTTCCAGTAAATGATGTGACTATTTGTAACACATGGTCTCAGTCAGCAGCTTTCGGGAGTTCCTTTCATACTCTGAAGTCACATCTGCAGTAAATCATATGCTGATGACTGATGACATCATGATGACCTATAATGCCTGCTCCCGATAGTGTTGAGTGAAATATCTTGGCTGGCTTGTCAGACCCAGACACTCAGACTCCCTGAGCTGATGATTAAGTGTTGTTAACAGACGTTTCAGCAAAGTCAACTTTGTGCGTTTTTAGATTTCCCTTTTTTTTTTTTTTTTCTTTCTGACCCGACCTCTCGACTAGGACGACAAAAAAAGTCAAAAGCACACAAAATTTTCAAGATGTACATTGTGTTTAGTCATCTTTGGTTGTTTATTTCATACCATCCTGAAAAGAATATGATCGGTGAAAATACTGAGGATTCTTTAATAGTAGTCGTGTATTTGACCAATTACACAATCATTAGCTGTGTGATCATGTAGTTACTATTGTCATGGAAGGACTACTGAACAGACCTACTGGCACAAGCCCAGGGGCCCAAGGGATCCCGGAGCGTCTATTTCAACTGACTTTTAATCAGTTAACTACAAAGACACACAAGACTACCACAAATATACCCCTCTCACACTGGACAAAGAATACACAAACACCTACTAACATCTGGCTTTTGTCTTTGCCTGTTGGTACGCCACATGTGCAACTTTCAACAGAGATGAGAAAGAAGTGTCATCTGGATGTAGTCTGATGTGGTATATGATCTGCTGCTTCCACTGTTTCCTGTTTTTTCCCAGTGCATTTGCAATGATGAATGTGACACACAAAGAAAAGGCAGACTCACCTCAAGGAGTCCTTCACCTATTTTTAATGGGTTTACTGACGTTTATACAACCTGCATATACGCACTAACTTTTTAGTTTAGAAGGCTCTTTCAATCTGGGTGCGCTCCTAATAATGAGGGGTGGAGGTTGTTTTACATGTCTGCCCAGATGCCTGTTGTCTCATAATCTGTCCTTAACTATTGGTGCCCCCAGTCCTGCCCCTCATGTTTTAATCCACATAACTGTCACCTCCTGTCTTCTTATGCTTGCTAACTTCTCTCTGCGTTCTGTCCCTGTTTTTTTATTTACCCCAGCTCACCCCAGGCGGAAAGGCAGCTCAGGCCGGTGTCGGAGTTGGAGACTGGGTGGTGTCCATTGATAACACTAATGCAGAGGACATGACCCATGTGGAGGCACAAAACAAGATCAGAGCAGCAACAGACTCCCTCTCCCTCACCCTCAGCAAGTAAGTCATCTGGCTATGCATGATGCAATGAAAAACGCTGCATGATCACTCACCCTCTGTTTTTATCTTGGTCAAACACAGCGGCATAAATCACCACGAAACACATCTCCTCCTTCATTGCTCGGAGAGATAAAATACCTTAATGTCCTTGAAATGTGCCTCTATATGACAGATAGTTGCAAAACACATACTGAAGTTATCATCACACGCAGTCCAGTTTTTCATTTCCCATCAGGCTTACATTCATTTGAGGGTAAAACTCAGGCTTGAGTCACAGCCTCACTAGTGAATGCCGGCAAGAAATTCATTATTTATGCTGGTGAGGTTTTTATTTCTGTTTGTCTATTAGCAGTTTGCAGGATATTTTAAAAACTAGTGAACAGATTTCAGTGGATTTTGGTGTAAAAAGAACTAACTCTGTTTTGGTACAGACAGCGCTACCATATGGTAATTTATAACACATTTCATGCTTTTGCTTATCAGTCCGAAACTGTGAGGCTTTTTTTGTCACAAAATTGTTTTCCTGGATTTCCGATCCAAAGGTGCACCCAATTCCACCTACACAGATGTCACATTTTTGCACATTGCAGTTTTTATTACTCATTCCACAAATTCCTTCGCAGAATTGGTACCATGCACAGCATATTTAGACGGTCTATTTTTAGGTTTTTCTTTCTTCTCCTGCTGTTTTTCTGACAAATATTTGCCAAAGTCTTGCTGGCCTAGTTGAAACAAATTTGCAACCACATTCCTAACACAGGTGCACATATCAACCCAGAGTGATCCTGTAAAGTACGAAGACATTTCGCTCATGGGTAGTTTAACAGCTACACGATGGATTTATGTCTGTAAGCTGGTGGTAATAAGTCAGGCCCATTTAAAATTTTGCACAAACCTTAAACCCTGTACAAAGCAGATATTCCCAGGATGTAGTTGAGCTCCAAAATTCAACATTATTACCATCCAATTCATGTATTTTGATTGATTTAAGTCTAAATGCAGGTTGAACACTTTATTAAACCAACAAGACTATTGTGACTCAATAGTTTTGTCATGTTCTCTCCTTATCAGCCTAAAGAAGCCGGAGCAGGGGTGAGGAGTCTGCACTTTCGCAGCGGGTGTTCATGCCAAATGCTGTCAGGCGGATACACTGGCCTTTGTTCGGTTGAAATAAAACATTTTCAGAGGAGCCACGGGTACCTTCCAATGAAACTCAGCTTTGTAATAAAATTAGAGAAACTCTCTCGTCAGATTAAAACACTTTGTTGTTAAGTGTGAGCCAGGAAAATCAATGTGTCTGAATTTGCTTGAGTTATTTTAATTAGCACTGGATAACCTTCATACAGGCAGCACTCATACCTGCTCATATAACTCCTGCCAACAATTCCTGTCTGATGAAGTATCTCCGTGGAGAACGAGCCAAAATGTTTCATCAGGAGCTTAATTATAAGAAAAAACTCCCTCCCAAAAAATAAAAGATGGATGAAAACTATTCAAGAGCTTAAAGCCTCTGGAAAACGAGAAGGTACAGACTCGTTAAGTAATAAAGATGAGTCTTGCTGCAGTCATGGGACTCATTTTGATTTTTCGGATACTCTGAGGTAAAGAGTTTGTACAGACACATCACAGCTGGCTAGTTTCAACTCTAATTCATTTTGTTGTTGCCTGCCAAGAGACTCGGCTGTTAAGTTCTGACAAATCGTCTTTGTTCACTTAGTTTGTTGAGAGTTGGAACAGCCACAGGTCAGCTACGACTGTCCAGAACAGAAAAATAATGCACTTTCTGGAAGAAAAAAGCCAGAACATGAACTAATACTTGAACTGATTTAGAGGTCATGGAGGATATTTGCCGCCTTTTGTTCAACATATGCCTGGCTTGTCTCAAATTTATAATAAATGTCTCTGTACAGATCACTGAATCCAGCGGGTCCTGCAAGTTCACGTGTCCCTGCCAACCATTAGCCGGTTTCTTAAATGTCAGGATTTTCTGCTCTTACATTTCATATTTATCATAGTAAATTGAATATATTTGGGTTTTGGACAAAGCAAGACATTTGAGGACATCATCTAGGGGAAATGTGGAAAATGATAATGACATTTTATAAAGCAAAGGGATTATTCAAGAAAATAATAAGCATATTAATTTATTCTGTTAGTGTTTTGCGTTAGTTCCAGCCTTAATACAAAACAAATGTTGAACACAACAGATAACAGTGTTACTGGCATCAATACTGAGAGAGAAGATGAGGAAAAAAACACTCAAAGGCGGGAGATGAGAGAGGGAGAGAATAAAATGACGGGTGGGTGGAGGTAGAGCAGAGTACAGGGATGTTAAACTTGAGGGGATCAAAGGATGATTTTCTTTTCTTTTTTTTGAGGTGCAGAGTAAGACGCCAAGGAGATGATATAAAAGATCAGGCTTTTTACCAGCAAAGAGCTGCGATCCCTGTTTTTCTATACAACCAACGAGACACATTGCTGATGCGGCGTAGTTTTTTTTTGCTGCAGAAAGAGGTCACGCCATGCTTCGACCTACTAAACGCCTTTAAAGGAGTGGGAGGGAGAGAGAACAGTAGATTCACGGGGATGGTGTTTCAGAGTGAGAAAGGAAAAGAACATAAGAATTTGAACAGAGACAGTGAGATTCCTGTTGGAGGTGAGGGGGATGATGATTAAGAAAAGTGACATCATGCTCTCTGCAGAGGGATGGATGAGAGTCCTTTGTTTCCCTGTCTGATGCTTTGTTTTCGTCATTTTCCTTAGGTTTGTATTTTGAGACCTGCTGCTCCCCGCCAAGACGTATGCCCACAAATACCCCCAGACCCATCCGATAAACTCAAGCACCCCCTTCATCAGCGTCACCTGATGAATTCTTACATACAATATAACTGCTACTGCAACCACTTCTATGTCACTATTTCAAGTAATCATCCATTACTTTTAACTATTTCAACTGGTTATCTGTTACTTTGAGTTATTTTGCACCATTAATTCAGTCTTTTAATTTCAGAAAAGAACTGGCCACCTGTCAAATTAATACTTGAATGGGGAGCAGTATATCAACAGAGTAACTTCTAACTGTAGCTGCCCATAGCTAATTAGCTCACTTAGCTGTGCAGCTAGTGGTTGGGACTGGGAGCTTGGGGTCCAGGCGAGTGTCAGTGTTTACACCACCAGCACAGCAGTTTGGACCAGGACTGGTGTTGCTAGCAGGTTAGCATGCTAACTTCAGTAGATACAGTGTCTTTGGAACACAGACAACATCAACCACTCATCCATTACTTTGGGCCATCTATGTCAAGTTTTTATTACTCTTAGCTACCTATTTTAACTGTTTATCTGTTACTTGGCTATCTATTAACCATTGTTAGCTCCCTCTCTCACTGACCTATTTTTCTCAGATTGCCATTTGTCACACATGGTGTCCAGGTGTTGCAGCTGACTCAGACTCAGTTATAACTCTCCATTTTAAAACAAAGGTCATTAGTCTGTCTAATGGAAGAACAATGGGTTTTCTTCCCCTACATTTATCTCCGAGGGAGTGGTGCAATGTTTTGATAGACCTGTAATAAGTCGGCATGTTTACTTAACATCAGCCGTACTTTTCCTCCTCTCATGTGGTTCGCCTCCTGTGTTTATCGTCTCCTTGTGGAGTCCTGCTATTGTAAATATTTTACATTCTTCTGCTCTTTTTCTTTCACCCATGAATCCCGAGTCTCCTTTCTTCATCTCACCCTCTTCTATTGTTATTATATCGTAAGACAAGCAAATGTTTGTTTTCCCTGAAACACTTCTCGGCGAGGAACTATTGTCAGTTTGATTCATTCGTATCTTGGCTGCCATCCACGGTGTCTTTCATGTCGAGAGAGGAGGACGGCCGCACGGTGGTGAGATATGGTCCATTGTTTGGTTTAGTGTCTCATTTTGTTCAACACCAATGATCATCTCCTGTCTTTTTTTTATGGTATGGTTTAGGCTTTATCCAGAGCGTTTTTATAGGGAGTGGAATCAAAAAATATATGGGCAATAGATTTTGGGCTTCAGAGAGAGAGTGGATCGGGTTGCATTTATGGGGACACACTACACATTTCAAGGCTTAACGTCAGAGGGGCTGTGGTTGGAGTCTGTCTGTGATGTCTTCAAAGCTGATTGCAGTATCGAGGGATTTTTTATTTTTTTTCTCGTGTGGTGAAATTTCTCACTTTATCTAACATCAGCCTGAGAGCCAAGCGCGCATCAGCTAAATTAAGTGACCCATGAGATGAGGCAGGAAATGATCTCAGAGTGTACATATTCGGTTTCAGCGCAGGTCAAACAAGCAAACCGATTCCATGGAACTGACTTAATCATCCCCACATTCGTTCGTTTAGACTTGCCAAAATAAATACAGTACAGTGCATAGCAGCTGTCATACACATTCCTTATATATCCCTCTTTTTAAGTGTGACTCATCAAATTGTGGGTTAAGACGAGCTGATTTGTCTTCCCAGAAGTGTGACAAGCGCAGACATGTCGGTATTCCTTCCTCTCACTCCTCCTTCTGTAGCTATACAGCCCTGTCGTCATACTGTCTTTAACATCCCTCTATCAGTGGTTGAGCAGACAGTAACATGAGAGTTATTCATTCCTCAATGTCACAGGAAGTGCTGGCCATTGTTTTGTGTGTGTGTATGAGACTGAAACAATGAGGGCGACTGCAGAGCTGCTTCACTGGTATTTGCAGCTTTGTGTAGCATGCAAACAATTGGTCAGTGGATGGTTTGTGTTTTGCTTTTTTTTTTTTTCCCAGTAGCCGGCAGCAATGTAAATCTGGGTTCCTCCATGTTTAATGTGTAAAGAAATTTAAATGAACCGTCTGCTGCGTCACTCGAGCCAGCAAAGGCGCCGCAGTAATGTGAATCCTGGGATTAGTGTTAAGAAGTGTACAGCACTATGGCACTCGTAGCATTCTTAGCTTGGCTGGGTGAATCTGCTCGACGGTTCAAGATCATTGTGAGAAGCCGTGCGGTTTTGGTGTTTATAATGGCCCCACAGAGAAAACTTCAGCGTTTACACGTGCTGCTTCTTTTTCTCCCATCATCTCTATCGCCTGGAGCATCTTCACTGATGAGCTTAATTGTTGAGATATGGTTATAAGGGTGCTTGAGACGGCATTACAGCGGAGTCCTCGGGGCATTGCAAACACAAGCAATATGAGCAAACAAGTTCAGTTCAACCCAATTATCCAAACCACATGTTTGGATGTGAAAACAAAGGTTATCACTAAACTGTCAGTTGTAAACAACCTGGATCTAACAGTAGAGTTTGCAGGGCTACTTCTCGGTTCAGTCTTACACATGTTCTTGTGTTTAATGATGCATTGGATGATTTTAGTAGATATTTTGATTGCACTCTTTTCTGTTCTTTTATTTCTTCAACTCTCTGTTAAAGCCTCTACATAGAATGTCACCTTAACCAATAAGGAAATGGCTAGAACTATAACAGTTGGACATTTCTCGCAAGTTCAAGATTTTTCAAGTTTTACCTCCTTTTCTACCTTTTCTGCCAGTCCTCCTCTTTGCCTTCTTTGCCTCCTCCATCAGTGGGCTTTTTTTATTTTGTTTTTTACAGTGTAGAGTTTCCAAAGTTATTCCAGTTGTTTTACCATTACCTGGGGATAGTAACCTGGGAAAACAATGCCTCTTCCTGTTTTAGTTGCACAATGGCAGACTTGCTTCCTTTTGAGCCAAAATGCTGCCTTCATTGTTGTGGGAAACATCAAGCTCTGTGGGCAGGCACTGAATGCGAGGTTTATAGAGAACCATCTGTATCTATACGCCGATTAAGTCATTTTCCACGGTCATTACAGTGTATCAGCGATCAGTATTTACTTTGGAATGATAAATAGAAGCCAAACAAAATTGTCTATTTCATAGAAGCCATAACGAATACAAGCAAACATCTTTGTGTAGTTTTGTTTCAGAGTAATGTTGCAATATTCAGCATGATAATTTGTAATATACCTTTTCCTCAGTTTGAATAAATATTCAAACACCACATTTCCTTTGACTGTCATTTTCCTATTGTAACCTACATTTGTAAGCGTATAAGATGTACTAATAGCTGTGCCCATCTTTTCTTTTCACAGAGCTTTCAAAGCAGTTGGAGACCAGAAGGTAAGAGTACCTTTTCCTGAAACGTTGAGCTCACCCTGTGCGAACACTTGTATGCTTTGGCATGGTTGTCCACTGGTCCACAGTGATACTGATTGAATTTGAAACTTCCCTTTAATCGTTGCCCACAATTGGCCTCAACGGTGTGTTATGTCACTTTGTGTTTAAATTCATCTGATTCACCTGAGTCACCCGTCAAGCTCTCACAGAGTCCATGCACTGTGAATTAGCAAAGCATCAGTGAGTCGCTAAATGAGTTGTTTGCTGGATGGAGTGCTGTGAATATTGCTTTTGGAATTTTTCCCGTGGTTCATTTTGTGATGCCTTGCACAATCCCTGATAGCACAGTAACACTGATGCATTTAGTTTCACTCTCAAACCCCTTGAGAGCTACTTGCTCAACTGATTACAGCTTAAATACTACAATGGTGTCATGAACTGCTTTGTGCTGCCGGCTGTTTTAAATCAAACAAGAGGAACATAATACTTTAACAAAGTCAGTGTTCCATTTTAGTAGGTGTTCTTTTGCAGTCCCTGCATTATGCTCAGTGAGAAATCTCATTAGGGAGACATGTCAGTCAAATATGACAATTTCTCACTTAAAGCATTTTCATTTTACTAGCAGTAGCAGATTACTTTGGCCAGTCTGTGGCAGACTGCCAACACAAATAAAATGGCTGCGTTCACACTTCTTAAGTACTTCTTCCTTGTGCAGAGAAAAGCCGACAGCCTTTGACAGAGCTGCTCCTGCAGCCCGGAGTTATCATTTTCTGTGAGAAAATATTGAGCCTTACTGGAGGCGTTCTTAACATACAACTCGGGATTGTGCAACAGCAGATGGAACTTTTACCGTGTGTCAGAAATGTCTAACTGCATGTTGTGCACTGTGCTGCATTGTCTCCCTCTCCCACGCCCTCGTAGGACTCACTCGCTCTGGCTTCTGTTCCGCCAAAGTACTCCTTTGCCCCCAGCACGACAATTAACAAGATGGCGAGGCCATTTACAGCAGCTGGTGGTAGCGCCAACTCAGGACCTGTTATCAAACCTGTGGCCTACTCACCTAAGCTTAACACTCCACGCTCACAGGGCCGCGCCAGCATGCAGCAGCCACAGAATGGGTAGGTGGATAAATAAACACCATTACGTTTGGAAGCACAATGTGACTAATGTGGTTTTAGTGGTGATTTTATCGTCTCATTATTCTCAATTTTGGTTTTTCAGACTGTTTTGTGTGTTTACTAGAATTTACTTCAGTATAAAGCCAAAATAACATCAAAGATTTTAGGTGAAACATCCCAGAAACGATGAACAAATGTATTGTGACTCACTGCTGAGATCATCTTATTACTCCATGGCCTATTGATGATTTAACAGAAAGGATGACAAACATGGTGAGTTTTGTATAAACATGTTCTATAGCTGAACACACAACAGTAATAAGCTGTGATCATAGATTGTGTCATGGCCCTGACCACCAAGTAATTTACTGGTGAAAGGAGGAGGTTGTCAGCCTTTTGTCCAAACAGTCCCAAATGAACTCCTCTTTGTTAACATCGCTTTTTCCGTTTCTGTAGAAGTTGGGATTCAATTGTGCAAATCTGTATTTCTTTCCCATTCTACTGTTTGTTCCCCTCATCCTCACTATGCGTGTGTCTGAGAAAGAGATAGACAAGTTTCTAAAAAGTAAGGTTTTTGAATTTAGACATGCACAAAAAATAATATACAAGCTTTGAAGAGTGAATTATTTGGGTCAAAACCTTTTTTTAAGGCCGACTTGCTATTTCCACAGATGGTTATTGACAACTAATTATTACTTGTTCCATCTCCAGGCAGTTGAATGCATTTTAACATTCATGAAAATACTGTGGAACTTACTCTGCACCAAACTTTGGACTGAATTGTACTTCTCAGCTTTTAGAATCTTTGTTG
>OMLP01009924.1:9991-23385 GCA_900302685.1 Spondyliosoma cantharus | reverse complement strand
AGCTTAGGATGTTTTGGTGTACAAAGTGTTTGATTTTCACAGCAACTCAACGTTGCCAAAAGAGAACACCTCACTTACTCACATATACTCACTGTAGATGTTATCTTTTTCACATTTTGCTTCATCTAATCTGATAAACATTACTTTTCATCACAGGAGCAGGAGTTTGCTTGCTCTGGAGAAAATCAAAGCCTTCCTGTGGTTTGTCTTTGGGAAGCTCTTAATGTGAATCAGGAGCAGTAGGCGCTGTTAAGTCGGAATCAGCGGCTTACAAAAACTGCAGGGTGGGGTTTGCAGTAGATGTCTGTTGTCTGCCTTGAAAAAGTGGTATATTCTTTCTCATGTTATCTCTTCTTATCTCGTTTTTCAATTTTCGTTTTATTGTTTCATTGTTTTCTAAAAGCTTGTCAGTGAACCTGGTTTGGTACCATGTTGGCCCGGATCACTTTGGTCAATAACAACAAGCCACCTCCGAACACAGCTCACCTGCTGCTGTGAAAACAGAATCAGGGGTGGAAAAAAATGTGAGTTATGTTTTCTGGCCGACTTTATAAGACATTATAACTCTGCTGATGGATAAAGTGGGTGTGCAAAAAAGAGACCCGAGGTGGAGAGAGAAATGACGGGAAAGGCAAGGTGAGCAGATTAAAGTAGTTTCTGATTAAACGATAAATAGGGTGGAGGATTAAGTAGAACTAAAATGTGGAGATAAGAAATAACCATCTGAGCCGAGAACAGAAAATGTCTGGCAGAGTCATTCACGAAGTCAGTTGATGGTACAAATGGTGAAAGCAAAAGTGAGTTTCAAAAGTAATGGGCTTATTTTCATCCAAACCACAATGTTTTCCTGAACAGAACCAAGTTGTTTAAGTGCCTTAACCTGACTAATCGGCACCATAAGATAAAGGTCTGGTACATCTTGTTGTTACGCTGTAGTCATTTGGTGGGAGTCATCAGCAACAGACTTATTCAGTGGTTTAGGTATGAGGGCATGGTTGGGTTTATGAACTATGCCATCATCCGTCGCCAATGACTGACAGCCATCTACTACTAATCCGGGACCATCGTAACATCGTGATTTAAAAGGCTCCAGAGAGTACAATTAAGTGGCGTGTCCCCTCAGAGTTGCCGTAAGGCAAGAGTTATTGTTGTGGTGATATGTGTTGAGAGGAAATGAAAAGAAGTATGTTGCTGCTCACTGCACTAACATTACATCTCCATGTCCCATTCATTATTTTCTTATTAAACCAGCTCAGTTAAATTTGCAGTGCTGCTGGCGGCCGTTTCTCTCAGTCATGCCATTCTTCCTTCCTTAGCTTCCTTGGCAAGTCGGCCAATGTTGTTTTATGCATATGAGGCTGAACAAAGCTAAGTTGAGGACATGCGGTGTGGAGACGAGGATACATTCAAATCTGGCACAGGGTTGTATGTCCGTGGAGATAGTTTCCTCTGCATGGTGTGATAGTTGGAGAATCGTGTCAGAGCAGCGGTGGGATCGCAGCGCCGCTGTATCCAAGTCTTTACTCACTGGGGAAATGTTGGATCTCTGTAAATAAACTGAGGAAGGAGTATGGGTTCAGACCAGCTAAATTTGGAAAGTGTCATGACATGACTTTTGTTGTGAATTGGAGTATTATACAAATAAAGATTGATTTCTTGACTGATTGATTGAACCGTGTAGGACACGGTGTACATCCAGCAACAAAAGCTTGCAACCAGAACCTCAACACATTATGATGGCATGTCAAAACTTTTCTCGCACCCAACATCTGATCTGCACCATCTTTCTTCCATGTTGAATTGTTTGTTTGATTCCCTTCCAATCGTTAATAATATGGTGTTTATGTTCTTTGTACATTGTGCTTGGGTTTTTTGCCTGTTTGTGATTTTGTGTACATGCAGTACGTGTGTGTTTCTGTTGCGATGCATCCAGTCTAATTGTAGTCAGGTGCAACATAATGAGCCAAGAACTCTCCAGGTACACTGCTGCAGTTTTGGACAAGCCTCCCTGTGGTAATTATACTGTATGCCTGTATGTGTGTGCATGTTTTTATAAACAATCAATATCAGTACACTTAAATTTACATAAAAAATAACACATTGTCATGGTGACTGTGTTAGAAAACAGACACGGAGCAGCATTAGCATTCATGTTTCTGTCCAGCTGATGAACGTGAACTAAATATTCACTCTGCTCTCAGCTCTGTTTTGGTCTTCAGCAACTCCTGAGGGAAATATCTGGTTCTTTAGCAGCTAAATGCTGCACTATGTTCACCAGCTAGTTGGTAACTTTGTCAGTGTGCTGTCTGTTCCCAGACAGGTGCAGTTGGTTTTATCAGCGCTGCCTGTGGAGTAGCAGGCAGGACAGAAGGTATGGGGGCCAAATTGATTGAGAGCCACTGTTTAAATCAGAATGAGCTTTTATTTACAGCTGCACACCGAGGTTCCTCCGGTCTGAGCAGTTGTTGCTCACAATCACCAGCTGTCACTCACCACTACATGCTGAGACAAGAACACACATACAAAAATGGTCTGTGTGCACCTTAAACATGCACACAAACACACACACTTGCACACACACACACACCATGCTGTGCAGGAGGAGCTGGGAGTCCAATAACCTTCTCTTAACTCAGCAGGAAATGGATGAGCATCCCCAAATCTCTCTCTGTTTCTTTCACTTGGCGACCTACGTTTTAATTTACCCTGAAGCTTCTTTCTGTATTTTCTTCTCTGCATTATTGCTTGTTGCTTATCACAGACATTATTTAGACGCTATCTTAATCTGAAAGCTTCAGATGCATGAGCTTGACCGTGCATGGAGGGTATAAATAATGCGAAACTGATTTGGTACGGTATGGTAAGGGACTAGGAGTGGGGGGAAAAAAAATGATTCCCATGAGTCTAATCTCCCACGATTCAGAATCTTATAACAAATGTCAACCATTGGTTTTGTAAAAGTAGTCGTTGCGGATTGTTGACAGAACGAAAAGGCATAACTAACCTGTGAGGTCAGTGCGGCACCTGGACAATTTACAGTGCACACATGCTACAGTTGTCTTGAAGTTCATCCTCAAACAAGGCAACAGTTGCAAGCGTTTCTTTTATCTAAATGACTGAATAATTTGCAAAACAAATATTAAAGACGCCGCATGTTTGTGAACACTGCCGTCACGAGACGTCACGACAGAACGTTAACGGAGTGGAGCAGCGATCAGCAGTAACAAACGGCCGGCTGACAACCGCTAGAAAGCTAACAAACACACAACACAGCATTCAACGCGTTAAACAAACTCTGCTTCTGCTCAGCATCTTGTACATCTATAGACCCCAGGAGCTAACAGTCTTATAACACAACATTAATAACACAGCTAACTGTATTGTAATTGAGTATTTTTCCCAGTGTGGTAGTTGGACTTTAACGTAAATAAAAGGATCTAAATACTTCCTCTGCCACTGGTCGATATCCATGCATGAACTCATAACAGGAGTCATCTGTCACTCTCCATCGGGTGATGAATAATACACCAGTCTGTCACCAATCCAATAAGCACACACTGCCCCGAGCCGCTGGTGAATGCACAACATGGTGAAACACACAAACAGGAAACCACACAAATAACACCCCTGCAAACACACACACACACAAACACAAACACACACACACACACACACACACACACACAGAGCTGTGATTGATGTGTTTGGAGCTCTGTTCACATGTGAAGCCATGGGGGCATTATTAGAAAATTAATGATAGAGGACTTTCATCCCTTCGAGAGGTAAAGAGCACAACACACAAACACACACACACACATACAGAGGAAAAGAGAGGCATTATTAGAAACCTCATGACGACAGCCCCGGCTTATATTATGACTTATTTCTTCTTATTATGTGACATTTTTCAAAACAGAATATTACAGAATCACCAGAAGCCTAATTTTCTCTCCAAAGAATTCCATAAAAAACAGAATAGAACAAAGAGAACAGAGACAACCATTACAGCAAACAGTCACCTTTTCATGAACATGAGTATCAGGGTGGGAATTTCACGACGGCCATGGATGCCGTGGCCGCCGTGGCCGCCGTTGTCCCACACACTGGCCCCGTGAAAAAAAAAAATCATCGTACGGCCACAGTGGCCTTTGTGCCACGGCCCTGTCCAAGTTCCATGTAAAAAGTGCCAGTGCAGCGTAGTGGGCTTGCCTTGAATAGAACAGACTGTGAAAGATTTATCACCTGTGAAAGATTTATCACCTGCAGTTCGTGCAGGTGGAGTCTCATCATCACATCGATGATCTCACGTGAAAGCCTCTCAAACAGCAGCAGCATCTCAAAATGGAAGAACGACACGTACAGCACAGGGGCGCAAGTGAGCTCAGCCGGTTTTGATATGACTTGTGTGGTCGGATTTAGTTCGGTAAAGTTGGACATATTTTCACAGATTCGAACCTCCCGGGTCAATATCTCATAAGCGAAACATTGTTAAAACACAAACGACGACTTTGTACTACCGCAGTACAGTAGACAACGAGCTACAACTGTATTTTCATCATAACCTTCGGGCTGGATAAATAACATTGATCTCTATGGTCAGCCATCAGTGAGACAAGGGCGCAGGGACTGTCTGCAAAGTGCAACACCGAAAAGAGAAAATACAAAAAAATAATCAATAACTTCACTAATATTCAGTGTAGTGTCACCAAAATCACTCCACACATCAATGGTCTCCTGCTGGTTATTCTACAACTGTTTGTTTGGAAAAAATGTGCTTTGGCATAATTTGGGGGAATTTCTGGATATTTATCTGTGAGAAATATTCAATAACTTCACTAATATTCAGTGTCGTGTCACCAAAATCACCTACCCCTACTTAAAAAAACACATTATACATTGAGAATCACATTGTGATACAGTTATGTATGCATGTGCATATCGGACTGGGTATATTGCGTTTTCTCTGATGGCAGAATCGCTTCATCACCTTGAGGTTTTTTTACATGTGTCTTTTGGAAATTAGTAGTTTATTGCCTCCTCCTGATGGCTGATTTTGTAATTATGGTAGGTCATCGTGGGTATCTGCCCAAGACAAGTTCCTGTGTATAAAAATCAAATTAAATCAAACCTGTAAAAGGTCATATTGATTTAGTAGATTATAACAGAGGGTTTCTCAGTCTTCTCCTGCCCATGACTCATCATTTGCATTTGATTTAGTAAGTTTTTCCTAATTTGCATACGGAGGAACCAAAATAAAATGTTGGCATTTTACATTTCTCTAAGCCACATCATGTCAACATTTCTACAATATGTGTTGTATCATGTTCAGATAAAACTTTATTAACTTTAATGTCAGGAGGTTCAGGGCAAGGTGGTGGTGTTGAAGGTGGGCGAGATGGCTGCCAAGTCAGATACCACTGTTTCATTGGTTCAACTAGGGCTAGAGCGATTATAGGCCCTAGCGTGCTCAAGCGTGCCGATTATCTATTTTTCTGATAATGAGTATCAGTGATTTTTCTGTCAGATAAAATGAACTTATTTAAAAATGTGCTACTTTGGCTCAGATGGAACATCCTCTCACACAATGTCCCGCCAGCAACAATATCTGATTAGTAACATGCAACAATTAACAGACACAAGGTGTAAAGTTACAGAAAATGGAAATAAAGAGTAAAGTACCTCAAAATTGTACTTGTGTTTGAGTAAACTGTACTCAGAATCCATCGCTGCTAGATGTTCAAAATTAAGACACAAAGAGTTACATTTTTACTACAAATGGAAATCAGCGACAAATATAGGCTTTTTGTGTCCATGATTTCTAATAATCGGTATCGGTCGACCCTTAGTTTAAACATTTTGTACGCGCCAAACAGCTGAATATTTTCAACGAGATGTTTGGACAATTTCCAGCCACGTTAGTGCCAACAGACGCTGGTAAGCCAAAACACGATCATTTCCTCACCCTGACCAATTGATTTTTGTGTTGTGCTGTGAAAGAACCAAACTGAAAACTGGAGGAACATAAAGCTGGAACGTCAAAAAATGTCAAGATCCAACATCCATGGTTTGCAGAAACCTACGCTGCTAACATTAATTCTGCCGATTGGGTTTTCTTCCCTTTTTTTTCTCCCTTCTTTGTTCTCCTCGCTTATGAAATATTTTATCAAGACTGTCTTCCCTGCCTGCTCCTTTCTGTTTTATTATTTCCAGCCCCTCTTATCCATTTGTACAACATTTCATCAGTCACCATTACTGCAGAGCACATTCTGTTATGATGATATCAGTCTTTCCGTTCAGTAGCCTTCGGCTTATCTAAAACGGCTGCTCAGCCACAAACACTTGTGCTCTTAGAGGTGGCTGTTGACATTAAGACTCTTAAACTATCCAAGGCTGCGGTTTCCCCCCCTTGCTGCGTTGTGTGTGTGTGTGTGTGTGTGTGTGTGTGTGTGTGTGTGTGTTTCAAGTTATGCAGATCCAGCCACAGTGTGTTTGTAGCAGGTCTCATTGCTTCAAGTAGGCACTACACTTGTACACACACACACTCTTCAGATATAGAACAGAAGCAAACATAAACACCTGCAAAGTATGTGTTGCAGAAACAGAAGGACGCACAAACTCAAAAACATACACAACATACTGTAGAGTACACACCGCTGACTCCTTATCATATAAATAGCAACAATAGCCCTCAACAGGGCCTCCGAGGGAGCCACAGAGTGGTCTGCCACCGAGCCAACGCTTTCATCTGGGTAGGTGGCACAAATGTGTGTGTGTGTGTGTTGCAGGGGTTGTTGCTGGCACCAGCAGCAGAATGCCTGTGTTTTGTACTCCCTGTCCTCGCCCACGCAGCCAACTTTACCTCACTGCAGAGGCTCATGCCCACACATACACTACCTGTCAATATGTGTTGGATCAAACCCGATCTGCCCACTGAGCAACCTCTCACTCTGTGAGCGGTTCAGTGTTACATGAAATCACACTTTGAAGATTATTTAAAAATGACTAAGAGTGTATCAACAGTGTACGTAGGACAAGTTTAGCCCCAGTGGGAGTTCAGCCTGGTGTCTGTTCTTTATAATGGTAAAGGAAAAGTTCACCCAAAAATGAAATTTCAGTCAGTATCTACCCACAAAAGTGCTGAACAAAACATTGGTGAAGTATTCTAGTCTACAAAACATTTCTGGAGCTTTATAGCAAAACAGCATTCTCCTAAACAACTGAAGTAGACAGGGACTTAAAAATGGCTGAATACAGCTCGTCTGGTGTAACTCAAGTTTCTGGAAGCCAGAGACTCCAAATTGATTTTAAAATACGCTATTTACACGTGTGGTCATGATTGTATACCCACTTTAGAGGGTGAGATTTGGACTGTTGAGGTGAAACAGGCACAGTGTGTTTATAAATATTATTACATAATTAAATAATATAATGTAAAAACTATTTTTTCTAACATAATTTTTGACTTTCCCTCCAACCCAGTCACCAGAATAAATGCTGGCTAACCACGAATGTTGTTCAAACTTGTAACAAAGTTATTTTAACCTGCATCTTAATGTTTAATTTTGTATTTTATTTTGTGACACTGTGCTATTGGTCTGGTTAGACCTGGTTAGACTGGTTAAACATCATATTTTCACGGATGAAAAATGCCCACCGTTGAAATGCTTACAAATGCCGTAATGAAGTCGCAAACTGCAGTCACTGGCTTAGAAGCCTTCTCACCTGTAACTCCGCCGCTGTGGCCTCCACATCATGATATGAACGTCAGGTCATAAACATCTAATATGTAGGTGACATGACACGCATTGTAGAAATGTCAACACGGTACATAGCCTGTGACACATACAAATCTGAACTTATCAGTGGTTTGCAGAAAATGTTACCTGCCAACATTTTATCCTGGTGACTGGGCGGGGGGCGGAAGATGAGAAGTTTGAGATGACATACGGTGAGAGAAAAGCAGGCGGTAGAGGAAAGGGATTAACGGCAGAGGAGGGGGGAGAGGACAAGAAACAATGTCCAACCAGGATGGTTACAAAAAACAGAGGCAGGGGAGTAAAACACTCAAACAAAACATTAATTACACGAAAGAAACAAAACTTTTCAGGTGAGACTAGCAGCTTTCGTGTAACTTTTATATTTGGCGAAAATTCAGGGACAGTTGCCAGCAGCTGGCAAACAGCCAAACAAATGAAAACCCATAAATGAGAAAGCAATAAGCCTTATACTGTGATTAGATTTACAAGAATCTTATTTGTACTGGTGTAGTGAGAAAAAAAAAAGAAAAGCTTTTGTCTGATGAAATGTAATTTGATTTAGCAGCATGCAGCCAGTGAGTTCGGGACATTGGGAGAGTACGGTGCTGGAAGCTGCCAAGACCACGAACAGCTCTCTCACCCAGACGCCCACCCAGGTGGTGGAAGATAAAAAAACAAACAAAAAAAAAACATGTAATGGATTTTATACAGTCAATAAAGGAGACATTTTGCACTTAGCTTACTTTATGTTTTCTACAAATTGAAAAATAAGATTCAGTAAGAGGCTGAGCAGCATGCAAATTTAATTTGCAGCTCATTATTCTTATAAAAAGCTTTTTGGTCCTGTTCCGTCCCCTCTCTGCTCTGGTAAATGCTTTGTACGATCAAAATGATAATAATAATAATAATAATAATTAAACTTTATCAATTAGAGGAATATTGTGGGAGCAGAGCAAACAAAGGACAAATGTGGAGCAGGTGCAAAGATGAAGTAAAAGAAGACAGAAGGGGGAACGTTAAATAAATATTTGACAAAATTATTTGTAACACAAATAATTATTTCAGTAAATGAAAATAAGATGGAGAAAAGCGAGGAAAAAGCTGCAAACAAAGAAGGTAAGGCAGGGATTATTCTGCTTCCAGTCACCAGTTTCTGTCTCAGCTGAAGGAAATATTTCATTTGCATTGCCAACAAGGTGGAAATAATGCTAAGATAATCAAATCAACTGTGCTTTTCTAAACCTTACAATGGGGGTTTGCTGAATGCGAACACACAAACTCTCACAGGAAGATTCATCCCTCAGGATGTGTGGAACCTAAATGAAGCCCAATGTTCAGTATTTAATGCAAATTTTTATTTTTCACTGATTAGATTTTGTTCATTAGGGCTGCTACGCATTATGCAAATTCAATATTTTTAGTTGACATAATATTAGGAGTAATGGTTCATAATAGAGTATCTGTGTGGTTAATGCTATTGTCTAACAGCAAGAAGGCTCCGGGGGGCCTCTCAGTTGCACTTACATACAAATGACCCAAGTCTCTTCTACAGCTTTGTGCAGCACATGAGTATTACTGCCTTCCAGTACCAGCTACCGCATTTATAAGGGGAATGCCTGTTGGTTTAGTGGGAGCTGTGTGTGTTATAAAAAGGGAGGGGGCAGGGATGGAAAACATATAAAGGAGGCTGAGAGGAGGAGTGATATATACAACACCCTCATAAACTTCTAAACGTAACCAAGCTTCTTTTCCCCCCTAAAAAAAATAGTGTCTAAACTGCTAATTAGCTCAAATTATTGTTTTTGGACTGATCAAACTAACAGATTATTTCCATTTTTTTTACCATAGCATGGACAATCCCAAAATATGAATGTCTAATACTTTTTATTATCTTTGTTAGTGTGTGTGTGTGTGTGTGCGCCATCAATGATTTGTGCTACTAAGCAGAGAGTTAAAATCTGTGTTAGTAGGTTACACACTCAGCAAAGACCAACACACACAAGAGACCTGTCTGAAGTGTGTGTTCGCATCTGCAGATTAACGTACGTACACACACACACACACACACACACACACACACAGCTATGCTCCCATTTGTACGAGCCTGTGTTAAACTGAATTCAGGATCTGGAAAGATTAGTGCATACAAAACCAAAACACATGACTATCGCTAGTTGGAAAATCCTAAAATTCTGGGCCAATGTCAACGCTTCCTCATCCTCACAACGAGAGGACACTGTGGTTTCGTACTGCTTTACTTTGTGCATTTCATAATACCACATCACCCCAGAGCTCTCAAGACTGGATCGCCAGCTGCACAGCTAACTGAGCTAACCAGCTAACGGTGGTTAAGAGTCGCAGCAGTTAGCGTTTATTCTGGTGTTGTGCTGCTTCCTATTTGTTACGAGTATGAATTCGGGTGGTGGCCCTTCTATATTGCACCTTTAATTAAATAAAATTAAAAACACTACTTGCGCCATCTCTTGGGGAATTAGTTAGGTTATCCTACAAACAAGAGAAGCATATATACCATTTTAAAAAACAAAATAATGGAAAATTAACCGCCATGAACTTATTTAAACCTGACTCATTGCATGTTTGTGACACCTTAGAAGCACAATACCAAGTGTACTTATCTGTCTTTAACCTGACATTAAAAACACATTATACCTTCAACAGCTATCACGTCAATTAGAGAGCTAGCAGGGCTGAATGTAGCCTGGCAGTGTAATGTGGAGTTACTCACCCAGGGTGAAAAGTTCAACAGTCTCCTTACTGACACGACCAATAATGAAGAAAGATGGTCCAAACTCCGTCTCAGGGACAGTGAAAAAATAAGTCCAAGGGCAGGAGGGAAATGGCGGGTCTCCTCCCAGACAGCAGGGCAACAGGTCACAGGGCGCGCTGACCGGAAGTCGGCTAAACGGTCCGTATATGAAGCACTCGCGGGACATTAGCCAGCATGCTAACTGCTAATAGCCAACCGTTACAACTAATGTTAGCTCTCAGCCACACTGTACATACGCAAACTCTTATCATAGCAGTTTAACACACTCTCTGCAAACGAGTTAGGCTTCTAGATGTACTTCATCTAACTCTTGACATGTTTTAGTTGCTAGCTGTTAGCTAGCTGCTACACACATCGCGGCGGCTTGGTCTCTCTCCTCCGCTCTGCTAGCTTGTCCCGTTCTGTGACCAATCATACGGTTAGCTTAACTTCCATCGTTACTTTGTGCTGTTCACAGGGTTCATTATTAGAAGCCAAGCCAGCTCAATTCACGGGTGTCGTTAAACATTAAAACAGCCTCTGCTGTAGGGAATGAGGGGGTGATTTCGGACACGGTGCGGTGTGGTGCCAAAAAGCGATCGTCCGCCAGAAACTGATTTCCGTTTGCGGGAGCGCGCGCGGCCTGTTAAAGCTGTATCCCAGGTTTCTAATACAACTAATCAAAGGCTGTATTTCACCAAAAGGTGATTGTGACTGAAAGGTTGTTTCTGCATCAAAATGACTTGATTTCACTCTTGATGATTATATTTGACAGATTATAACCAATCCAGTTCTTTTTACCTGTTGAACTACCTTTAAAGGGCCAATGCAACTCATAAAAGGCTGCATTTCTCCTGCAAAAAGTGATTGCAGCTCCTACTTTGTGACTGAAAGGTTGTTTCTGTATCAAAATGACTTGATTTCACTCTTGGCGGTTATATAGATTTGGCATTTAAATTGAAATTAAATTGATTTATTTTAGATCTTTAGTGAGAGTGGGTTATAATGACCTGACCTGTCCTCTAAATAATTTCCCAGTCTTTAAATAATGTCCCAGTTTGGGATCAATAAAGTAATTCTATTCTATTCCATTATTTTTTGACCCGGAGGACAAGGGGCAAATACAGAATGTGAAGACAACAGGAGGGTGCCTCATGTCGAAATGTGAGCCGCTGCATCTTATAAGTGCTCCAGTTCTCATCCTCCTTCAGTTGTCCCGTCCTTGATGTGAGGAGACTTCTTCACCCTTAAGTTGCCTTCGCTTAGAGCTTGCGCCAACATGTTGATGCCTCTGTTCCTGTACATGTGTGTGTACAGTGGTGTGTTTTCTTTTGTTTTTTTTTTATGTCAGAGGAAAGCGTGAGAATCGGGTCAGTCTCCTGAGGAGTAACAAGATGAAAAAGCGATGAATAAATGAGGGCAGGGAAAGAAGAAGAAAGAGGTGAAGAAATGCTGATGCACAGAAATAACTGATAAGGGCTCTCTAAGCTAATTAGAGGGCTGAAACCAAATTAGCATTGTACTGTACACAGTTACAGCCAATTAAGGAGTAAAGTGGGGCAGATGGTCAGGGATGTGGGGCAGTCCGTAGTTAAGTTATTTGGGCCTTGGAAAGCAGAAATCACTTCCCTCCGTTTGATCCTCATTGGGGTTTTTTTTTCCACATAAGCTACTTCCTTAAATCCACTGATTCATAATGTTCTCACACACATACTCATAACCCGCAGTAAGCCAGTTATCCCAAAGTGTCATCCTTTTTTGTTCCATCATTACATTCACTTTCTTACTTTTAAGATAAATGAGTCGAGTGGGCGACACATTTCCTCTTTGTGATCTTCCGGCTAATCTCCATCAGGCCGGGGCTGCTTTGGTTTGTGTGTTTTTCATGGGTACGTGTTAATTAGGAGCAAGCTTTCACGGCGCGATTAAACGAAGAACATCTTTGATCCTTCGTGCTTCGGACTCTCGCGGGTACAAACGCCAGAACACCGCTGAGAGGGATGAGAAGTGAAAATTAAAGAAAGGAAGGGAGGAAAGTAGGAGAGGGGCCAAAACAAAGTTAAATAAGGGCCAGGCACATTCTTTGGGGTTTTAGTTTAAAAAGGGGTTTTAGTTTAGCTCTGAATGTGTATGAATGCATATGAGCCTGCTCTCATCACCATCTTAGTTTAGCGTGTTAGCATGCGAACATTAGGTAATTAGCACTCAACAAGTGCAGCTGAGCCTAATGGGAGTGTTATTAGTTTTGCAGGTATCTGGTCATAAATCGAAGTGTTGGACTAATTAAAATTTTGACCCGATGGTGGAGCGAGCTGATGATGGAGCTATATGAAAGTTATTCTGGCTCATCCTGAGGGGCACGTGGATGTGCGGACCTCATTTCATGGCAATGAATCTAGTAGTTGTTGAGAGATTTTACTTTAAACCAGAAATGTCAGGCTGGAGGTAAAGTCAGAGGATTCACCAAAGTCATGAGGATTCGTCCTCTGGGGATCACGAATGTTTGCAACGAATTTCAATCAGTTCAATAGTTGTTCGCTCGTGCACATTTGTCCAACATTTTTATCCCTCTGTAGAACTGAATGCGAGTTCTCGAGATCTTGTTCACTGTGATTCGCGTCTTCTTTCATTATGAAATGAAACAACTTCTATATGTGCGGGGATGTAAAATCCAGATGTAAACCTGTTTAAGCCCATCTTCTTCCATATGAGCGGGAATTTGAGAAATGTTGATTGAAAACTTCAGACAAAACCGCTCAAGTGCCGACTGCCTGTTCAGGGATTAGTTGGTACGAGCACTTACACTCAGAACAAACACACAAACAAACAAACACGCAGAACCAAATCACTTGTTATTTAGCCTTTATTAA
>OMLP01009923.1:89142-102674 GCA_900302685.1 Spondyliosoma cantharus | reverse complement strand
GAGACCTGTTTCTACTACAACTTTACAGAGACTTGTTTCTACTACATCTTTACAGAGACCTGTTTCTACTAAATCGTTACGGAGTCCCGTCTCCACCACATCTTTAAAAAGACCTGTTTCTACTACATCTTTACAGAGACCTGTTTCTACTACAACTTTACAGAGACTTGTTTCTACTACATCTTTACAGAGACCTGTTTCTACTACAACTTTACAGAGACTTGTTTCTACTACATCTTTACAGAGACCTGTTTCTACTACAACTTTACAGAGACTTGTTTCTACTACATCTTTACAGAGACCTGTTTCTACTTAATCTTTACGGAGACCTGTTTCTACTAAATCTTTACGGAGACCCGTCTCCACCACATCTTTAAAGAGACCTGTTTCTACTACATCTTTACAGAGACCTGTTTCTACTACAACTTTACAGAGACTTGTTTCTACTACATCTTTACAGAGACCTGTTTCTACTACCTCTTTACAGAGACCTGTCTCCACCATGTATTTGTGGAGCCCAGTCTCCACCCATGTATTTATAGAGCCCAGTCTCCACCACATCTTTAAGGAGACCCGTCTCCACTACATCCTTACAGAGACCTGTTTCTACTACATCTTTACAGAGACCTGTTTCTACTACATTTTTACAGAGACATGTTTCAACCACAACATCTCAGATCAAACTATTGCATCTGACAGAGAGCGTAGGACTGGAGCGGGACTAGGACAGGTGGACTTTTATTGTGAAGATTCTGACCATATTATCATCAATATCTTGTTGCCGTTGTTTATATACATCCCAACGTGAAATCCAAAAAATGCACAACATACATATGTTGTATTTGTGTAGCCTACAGTTTAGTTTATGCAACCTTATTTGGAAAATGACAAATAAATCACTTTGACTACCTCTGTTTTGTAATCCTGTCATGAATTCTGTCGACCTTCATTCCACACTGTTAACTTATCAGATTGTATTTAAGGTTTAATTTTGCAATACAACACCCAGATCCATTCAATTAATATGCATAAATAGATAGATTAACTGGCGTTGGGCTTCCTAATTGACCACTGATCAAACAGATCTTTATAGCTTTTCCCTTGGGCTTTGAGTCTATTTGTCTTTTATATTACAGCACATGTATATCCTCCTGCCTTTGGGATGAATAGAGATAAATTAGAGAGTAGGGCTTGCTAACAAGCTCCTGTAAAAGCTTGGCCTCCCCTGCTGAATGGCTCAAGTCTCTTCAACATGCTCATGAGATTTACTATAGATAGATTGCATTAGTGTGATTCATAAAAATCATAATCCCCCTTCTTTCTTTCTTCCTCTCTTTTTCCTTTTCTCCCCATCTTTCCTGCCTCTCTCTGCTGCTCTCTTTCCTTCCTCTCCCCTCTTCTCTTGTCCTTGAAGCCCGACACTAGTCGGCCTAATTAAAGGAGCAGTTGCGAGCTCCCTCTGCCAGCATCCTGCCAAGCGGCGAAGAGCACAATCACAGACAAATAATTGCCAGCCATTCTGTCTGATTAGCATGATAACGACAGACCTCTCACAATGAAAAGTGCTACCGCCTGCCGCTGTCAAAACTTCACCAGGTTCAGATCAGCCTTATTTAAATTATATCAGACATTATGACAACAGACAAATTATCTTGACAACATTTTAATGAGATGGTGAGCCGCATAGTTTTTCGGTCATAAAGTGCAACCCAGTAGATACAGTAGAGGAATTGAAAACTTCACTGTCCGACGAGGATGGAGGCTGATAAAGAAAGCAGACAGGCCCGGATCCTATTAACAAGACAGTCATTTTTCATCATGATTTAAACATCCTGCACGGTGTGTGGTTATTATTTGGCAAGAACAAAAGGAGTACCTTTCTGCACGGTGGCTTGCTATTTGAAGAGGCGATGTGCCGTGAATAATGTCTGTCATGTTCTATATGATCAGCCAGCAAGCGCACGTTAGACATGAATTTTGCATTCAAGTGTTCGACTGGATCCAGGCTTGACAGTTGGGCTTATGTGGGAAGAGGGGAAAAGTGTCTCCAGATTGGATGGATTTGGGAAGAGGAGGGGAGGGGGTCGGGTGTAGGGAGACAGGTGTATATTTGTATTCTCCAGGTGTGTTATAAAAATCGTACCTCTGTTGTTGGCCATGCTGCGCTGTAGGATCTGCTCCACCCTCAGTGCCATGTCAGACATGTTCTGGGCTATGGCCTGAATCCGCTCCACGAGCCCTATAGGCTGGATCCTGTCACACACACACACACACACAAACAAAGAGAGAGAGTGAATCTAAAAATATGCCAGCATCAACCATCTTGTAATTCTCTTCAAGTTGCAATCAGGTGCCTTCAAACGAAACGCTACATTTCTTTTATAGCTCCCCTCCATTCAGAAGTATTTGTTGTTTTTCCACCCATCACAGCAAGCGTGAAGTGGTGGAAGAAATGCTAATTGTCAAGAACTTGAGGCGTGAAATCGAAAAAAGCTTTTAAACACTGACAAGTCATTTATTTGTTGAGGGAAAAAAAAAAAAAAAGTCGGCATATTAAAGCAGGTCACTGGGGGAAATAAAAACAGAAGACAATTAGGCTGATAGCAACTCTGTTTCACTGTTCTTGACCTCTGTGGCCTAAAAACTGTCAGCAATACAATCAGGAACCAATGTTTACAACGGAGAAACAGATGAAACACAGAGGGAATAAAAAGAAGTGGACCGTTTTCAAAATACATCACAGTGCAGTGCTGAATGTCAAGGATTTTTGGAGATCTGTAGCTTGTCTATAAGGAACAGAAAAACAGCAAATGATCTAAAGCTTTGTTCAGCAGGGCCTCAGATTTAGTAAAAGTTTCATCTTACCCCAGAGTCTAATTTCATCACAATATATTCAGAGACCTGCTTCTATATTTGCAGTCTCACCGGAAACAAGCCCATGGCACATTAACTGCTCTACAAGGTGCATATTAACATATTTATCTGTCCCTGTAACAATGAACCTTCAAAGGGAAGAGGCTTCAGTAATGTACAGCAATTACCTCCATTATTGGTTAGTGGATATAATGTAATGAATTCAAAAATATGCCAGAAAGAGAAAAGAATATATCTAGTGATCACATATCTACTGTATGTGCAGCTGAGTGAAGTTGGTGCAACCATTGTTGAAGGTAATAGCACCACAACTAAGGGACGCACCAATTAGGATTTCTGGGGTCGATAACCCACCACCGAAGGGATCTGTACACTTCAAAAAACAGAGTTGAGAGAAAGTAAATAGGACACCAAATTGGTCATTCTCAGTCTTCTCAGTCTTTGTACTGAGGTATCTGTGCACTGAAGTTACTCATCCACCACCTGGTCACTGCTCCTATATTGTTACTTTCATCTCAGACAGAAGTTTGGCAAAATGATGTAGCCACAAGAAAACTCCAAACTCCAAACTCAAAGTACTTTCAACGGTATTTAGCCAGAGCACTTTAGTAAATGTATTTACTGTGAACTTGTTGTGATGTCACATTAAACACTTCATGTTCCTCTGAACAGAAACTCTCCGACCTGTTGTGTGTTTAGCTCCGCTGTATGCTATTAGCGCCATTATCTGTAAGCTCTCTCGTCCAAACTTGCTGCAGGATTCCGCTGCTGTGCTGCTCGCCGGCTGCTAACAGCTAACAGTTAACTAACTCTCCTCCTGCTGATTCAATATGGATTTTCAGTTTAATCTAAGTAAGGTCCTGCCAGGAAACCATTTGTCGTTGAGGGGATAGATGGACCAGCGCTGCTGGTCAATTCTCGTATTCAAGTCTCGCACTGAGTGGCCAGCCAGTGATGGTAACTAGCGCTGAGGAAAGAGAGATAGGCCTATGGTAATATCATGAAGATGCACTCTGTTGTAGTCAGGGGTTCAAACTGTCAATTCATTGTTAATTTCCTGTTGATTGACGAATAGGAAAGGCCCTCACAATGTTCCAATTTCCAATTACTACAAGTTTTTCTTTTGATTTACTGCTCGATAAAATCCAGCGGTGATTGGTTTTTATTTTGGCGAGCATTCTTGTAAATAAATGTTGTTTTATCATGTGATATTGTCATGCATGAGTTTGGGTTCTCTCCATTCAAGTAGACATTTAGATCATCTTATTTCCAAACTTGGAGAGAGCATTTGTGGAGAGCAGTTTGCAAGAGGAAAGCTTGTTTACTTTAGCAGTCACTTGTGGATCCCGTTAAGCTGGTGGAAAGAACTTTACGGTGTGATCCTCGCCTCTGCACGATTCAGCACGTATTCAGACAAACTGGATAGCATCTGATAAGCAGACAACTGGAGAGGAAAGTCTAAACCTCAAAAGAAATTCTTGCACATCAACACAAAACTTTGATGATGTGTTTGTTTTTTGCAATCAGCCGACATTGCCGTTTTCCATGAAGAAAACACCTACATGAATCATTTTAATGAGCCTCTCTTGTTGTTATTATTTCTGGGATTTACATTTCTCATTAAACAGCTCTGAATATGTAAAACTCACACCAACGGATGGAACTGCAGTTCTGAGCCGGTTGCAGATCATCACTGAGGCGGCGTGTCTTTCTGTGCGTGTTCCAGAGGAAAGCAATCTAACTGTGCTTAAACGCATAGCTTAACATAATCCTAAACCCCAATTTCATTTTTCCACATTGTGCCCAGGAGGCAAGTGGTAGCCAAACCTTCGCTTGTATGCTTCAGACTAGGAGGTCAGCGCAAATGAATTGCCAATTACGCAGACACTGACACACAGTAATACAGTCGAGTACACACATACACAGAGCAATGGTTATTATGCAGCCGCACAAAAGCTTTCGTCGTCTGCTACTGCAGACAGAAATTTGTGGTGTCACGAGGAGCCATCACGTATTTACAGAGCAGGGACTATCCTGACCCTGGAGAGGCTATCAGCTGCTGAGGAGCTAGAGGACAACCTAATTGCTTTTAAACAAAGCACCAGGTGGGCAGAGTTTTTCCTGCATTATAACCGTTAAGGTCAACCCTGACCCTGAGCCAGACAGAGTTGTTTTTAATGTGTATGTAAGGTGATGAGGGACTTAAAATAGAGCAGATTTGTATCAGAGTGAGATGTATTTTAACCACCAAGTTGGCTTCAAAACTATTTGGCCTTTGTCACCATAGCATTTCCATTTCAGTACCTGTGAGGCCAATTTAATGATTGTTAGAACAATATGACTGAGAGGATATCCACAGGGCATTTTGAGAGAATTCAATCCTGTAATATCAAACTACAGATAAAAGTAATTATGTGCATAGTCTCGGTCAAAGTACAATAAATGTTTCCCCACAGAAAAGTCAGGTCAGGTGCGGCTCTTCTTCCCTGCTAATTATTTGCAGTCAGCAGGAGTCCCAGCCAGACATATTGTAAATTATAATTGACTACAACAATGCTAATGTTTCATCAGCGGTGGTTGTGTGTCACGTAGGTTGTGTGTGCCAGCGCAGGCCGAACTGAAGTAGGATTTCAGAACAGATAGTTCCCAGCTGTGAGGGAGACAGAGGTGATGTCCAGAAGGGAAAGGCAGAAACACAAGGAAGCTTCCTCCTCCTCAAACCTGGAGCAGGTGGGCTCACAATAAAAAGGTCTGTTGCCACGGAAACAGCAGAGCACCCATAACTCGGGGCTGGCAGCTTCAACATGCTCGGCAGGAGTCCTGCTCTTCCTATGTTTTTGCGTTTTTCTTTTTTATATGACAGTCTCTTTCATTGCTCCAGCTGCCCAGAGAGTAGGATGGGCTTTGTTCTCTACATATATCATCATCTTCAACTCGAGGTTTCAGTAGAACGAGCCTCTATTCACAGTATGCACCTGCTCTACAGGGATGCCCCAGGGTTCTACACTTGGCCCGCTTCCTTTCTTCACACAGTCCTCTTCAGCCTCCCACATTTTTTTTTATCTTACCACTACCATGCCAGTGAAATTCCCCTTTAGCACACAGGTTGAACTTGAAAGCTGAGCAGAATATTCTGCAGACCATTAGCGTGCTGCTCTTCCCCGGCTTATTTTCAGCATCTCTCTTTTGCCATACGTGACGAGATGACCCACAACACGTTTTAGTTTTGCTGATTAAAAAAAGTTAAATGTCCTGAATCAGTTAATAGAGTCCTTTTGGCTGGCTGTCTCTCACCAGAAGGAGGTGCGTCATCGTAATTCGATCACATCTGTGCAGGCTGGAGCACCCATACAGACTACTCACCTACTGCACCATACTACCTCAATAATTATTTAGTATGGCTCTTAAGAGAAGATTGCTTAAGATTCTTAAACAGAGTAACATAACATAAAAACCTGCCATTTTAAAGATGCAATATGTAAGAATTGGCCACCTGTCATAGTCATACTCAAAACAAAATTGGGGGGCAGATCACCAGCGTAACCATTAATTGCTGCTAACCATAGCTGCTTTTAGCTAGTTAGCTTAGTTAGCTGAGCAGCTATCAGTTCGGACTGTTGCTCAGGAACCAGGGGAGTGTAAGTGTTTCCAACTCTAGTATAAGAGCTTTGGACCAGCACAGGGCTAGCTGGTTAGCATTCTAACTTCAGTAGATATTTCATAGACATCATAATGTCAGAAATGCTATTTATTGAAATGCTGTTGATAGTTAAGATTGCCCCTGTAAGTACACATCTTAAAGAAGACAGAAAAAAGACATTCATTACACTTCTTTTCCACTTAATAATCGCACCATGAGGTCCATTCAGTAGCTGTTCTGGAACTTTCAGGTGAATTCTGCTGCTGATGAACATCATGTGACATGATCAAATGTTCCAGAGTAGCAACTAAATGGATCTTTTTTTTGGATTATGGATTATTTTTTGTTGTTTCCAAAGCCAATAATGGATTTTGACGCAAAACAAACAAAATCAAGACTAATTTTGGTGACGTTTCCCTCCATGATCCCTCGAGTGGGCCACACTGACATTGAGGACATGAACATTTCTTCAAGTCTTTTGCTTACTTTGCCTGACATACAGTTCTTGGCAAGTACTCCTTTGGAAGAAATGAGCTGCCATTACTCTTAAAGAGTAAGACGAAAAGAGCACTTTCTTCAACAGTCAGCTGCAATTTTTGAACATTAGTGCATGTAATATGCTGCATGTAATATGCTGCCTTCTTCAGCAACCCTACTGAATCTACTGTAAAACACATTCAACAGGCTTTAGAAACCAACATGCTGTACCTGTCCAGGGCTGAGCTGAGCTCATCCAGCCTGTGGGTGTCTGTGGTGTTACCCAGTTTGGACAGAGCATCCATCCTCTTCATAATGACCTCCAGCATGTCGCTGATTTTCCTCAGCACGCCGCGAGATTCTTGGCCACCAAGCACTGAAAAACAGACAGATACTGTGAGACAAATATTACTTTAGTAAATCATGGAGGTGCAGTGTCATTCTGGAGGGAAGAGTGAATTTGAAAGTCTTATTTTGCTTTCAGTAATGTCAAAAACAAGGTCACGTACTGTTGTGATTTCAAATATAGTCGTTTCTGCTCTGACTTACTGTACAGGCAGTTTAAATTTGACCACTGAAGGTCACACTTGAAAACCATTTATTTTGCTGTCAGTTTATCTTAAAACAGCACTTCAGTTTCCATTTTCTGTTGTCCTTCATTTCTAAACCTGCAGTTCATCTAAGGCCTGCTTTTCAGCAAAACACAGGAACGGACAAATTAGTCTGAAATCTGAGGGTATTGGGTTTTTTTTGCCTCAAATTATTAACGAGCTGACGGTGGTAAACCAGAATCATGCTGTTAGCGAACACTTAGTCCATTAAAGAAGCTGCAGCAACCGACAATAAGGTCAAAGCAGGTCTCAGACAGGGGTCCTGACCCTGCGTTGTTTTCTTTGATGGCACTCGAGCGTAATTACCGACACCTAATTGCATCACAGTTCAAAATCACCAAAGCACTCAGGAGGTAATCACAATTCTTTGCGGCGAAAAAGTTGTTTTCATGAAGAAAATCCAAAGGAATCAAGAGATATAATTTCACTTGAGGGACTTGGGGGGGTGAATTTGTGGTTTAAACCCCTGAGAAAAAAACGAGAGAAAACAACAACAGTCTCTTATTGTTCTTGGGGACTCTGAGTGAAAAAAGCCACACATCTCACCATTCCCTCATCAATTGCATTAGGCTGTAGTAACTGCAGCGGTGGCACTCTCACTTCTCCCGTCAGAGTTCATTTATCACCGGCCCGGGTGAAAGTCACCTTTCTCCGCAAAGAAATTCTATCGCATCACCAGTAAATAAAATAAGGACTGAGAGAGAAATCACACACACTTCTCTTTGTCTGTGTGTGCATTTGTGCTGTTGAAGTTTATAGGAGGAGGAGACACTCAGCATCACAAACAAGAAAAATACAGGAAGAAAGGGTGGTGGCGGTAGTGGTGGGCTTCAGCTCCAGAGTAAATTGTGTTAGGATGAGCCCTCTAAATCTCATATTCTGCTTTGGCTTAGCACAGTTTCACTCATTTTCCAGAATATCTTCAGTCAAGCTGGCCTAGCGATGGCTCCCTTTGAATAATTCAGCAGGTAGAGAACAATTTTCCCTTCAACAGAGAGCAAGATGGAGACTAAATGAATTCCTATTCAGACTCTAAACAGCAGTTTATCAATGCACAGGCGGGGTCTGAGGTTGGGAAAGGGAGTGCGACCTTGATATGATCCAAGTGAACACATGTCTGAAGCCTGTTGCACGTATCTGCATAACCTTAATCTACAAAAATAATTCCAAACAAGCAATTATTCTTCCACACTTGTACATTTATCTGTGCACTTTCAGAATATTTGCTAACTTCAGACGATCGTCTTTCAGCCGCAGCGTGCTCACTGCACTAAATCTAAGCAAAGCCTCTGGGCTAAAGTGTGGGAAGAGGGAACACACACTTCTTCACAGTGATGCTCTTCGCACACATTGCGCTCATAAATCACCATTACTGGGACTGAACACCCTTGCAACATGGTACATTTTTAGAACCGAGCCTTATATGTTTGCAATCAACTGTTCATCAGGCTGCCTTTTACTCTTGCTCCCTGCCGCCTCCTGGGGAGCGTTAACTAATGTGTTTTTTCCGATGCACAGTCCAGCGAGCTGACAGCGGTGCAACAGCAGGAGTTGATGGTATCTGTGTGCTAATGTAGAGCCTCCTCCGCGTCCTTCCTCATCTGCTGCTTAATAAAAGGGACTATTTAGTAGCAGCTAATCTCCTTTAACGACTCAATTTCGGAAGTGCCACAGCACAATCGATATTATGAACAAATTCCAATTAGATCACCATTTGCGCTGCAGCCTGCACAGCGAGACAATGGCCAACCAGCTATAAACAACTGCCCTCAGAGAGGCTCACTGGCTACATGCATTGCCAAAAAGTCTGAGCTGAAGCTCGGAGACGAGAATGTAAATGAGTGTTGAATACAGACACATGCACACAATTTTAACTGTGAACAATGCTGCTTGGACAAATCATGTCTATTTCCTCTTAAATCTGTCTGCAAGCAAATAATTGTCCCTTACCTCGCTGTGTTTCCATCTCTCCCCGTGAACAAGCGCATTGAAAAACTGTGACACACTTTGTTCTCGCCGACACATGGTCATGTGTCAAATGGAGCTCTTGGCAGTTCCTTACAAATCCATGCTGTCAACCATGTTTAAATGGTTTCCAGAGGGGCAGACAGCCTTTAAATGATCTTGCAATTATATCAGCAAAAAAAGTTTGAGTATAAAGTTGAATCCTCAGAAAATGTCCATGAATTTCAGAATATCTTGATGTTTCATAAGTTCCCCCTTTTCCTTTAAAGACAGCACGCACCCGAGCCGGCATGGACTCCACACGTTTATGCGAAACCTGCCGACTCGTGTTATCCCAGCCTGATTTGATAGTGCTCCACAAAGCCTCTTGTGATGTCAAAGCATGCTTGGCTTTCTCAGTCTTAAAGCGTCCCCACAAATGTTCAGTCATGACAATCAGTCAGACTTGGTCTTCAAGTAGTTCTTTCAAAGATCTCAGGACTGAGAGCGGCACATATTGGGTCATAGCATGGGTCATCATCTTTTGCACAGGTCTTGTCCACACTAATGCAAATATTTCACAAAACAAACATTTTGCTGCATGTTTTGGCATCTCGTCCACACACAAAACAGCATTTTTAGGTCACCTAATTTTTCTGTAGTGCATTTCTTTAAGAGTTCCACTTTCTGTGTATCCGTACGCACAGGTAAAACGAGTGTTTGGGGGGAAACAATGACATCACGCCTCTATTTGCACATGCTCGTTGTTGCGACGCTGAGCAGCGACTCCACTTCATCGTTTGTCAGAATGAATGGATCACCTTTTGCATTCGGTCTCTTCACAGCACCTCGGGCGGTGTGCCAAAAAGGTAGATGTGAAGGATATATGTGTGGAAAAACTGTAAAAAAAAATTAAAAATAAAGGTTTAGCTATTGCTTTTTATGTTACTACCGCCAAAGAGAAAAATGTTCACTGCATGTACTCAGAATGTTTTTCTGTGGTATTTTTCATATCGGTGACCAGCATGCCTATTTCAGTGTTTGTAATTGTTTTTGTGTTCTCATGTACACGGAGATATTTTGTAAAAAGTTGTGAGGACAGGATTTTTCTTTTTGTTTTCGCTCAACATGTTGAGCTTTTATTATCATTTGTAACGAAAAAAATATTATTACATTCAAAGCGAGTGCCAAAATCACAATATTTTTGATCGAATATCTCTATAATTGTAATGCAACAATACAGAATTATACACTTTTTGAATGACTCGGTGCTCGAAGTGAATTTCCCCTCATATAGAGAGAGTCTGGCACAAGCCAACCAGCCAACTACGAGATGAATCTTGACTATAAAACATCTGATTTGGAGCTAAATTATATAAGTATACTATAAGTCAGAACTCACAAACGCTACTTGGCCTCACTTGCAGCGATTGTCACCCCTAGTATAACCTTTAGACAGGAGTTTGCTCAATAGTGCATTCAACTAAACACTTTGTTCTATAATATGTCCAGGGGGAGGGTAGAGTTTTTTCTTGAATGGGCACACTTCAAAAAGAAAACTCATTCGACCTTTAAACAGGGGGAAAAAGATTGCAGAAAGGCCAGGAAAGGCATATGAGGCATTCTTCCACTTCCTGCTCTTCATTGGCTCACTATGCTATCAGGCAGCACCAGGGCTGAAACCTGGTCATGGATGGGGTATTTACACCTCACCCCCCGCAGACCAGCACTCATGTCCAGCCTGATCCCTGACCGCCGTCTTCCAACCCCTGTTGCTGGTAAGTGGCCGATTTGGGCCTTTCTGTCATGACTGCTGCTCACAAACTTGCAAAACTAGTCATTATCTTGCATTAAACGTTAACGAAAGCTGGCTACATGAAGTACCACTATTGACAGCATTCACGGAGAGGTCTGCTAATGCGTTACAAGTCAAAAAAATTGATAGTCCTTCAGCAAATGTTCGACTGTGCTGTTGGAGCGTTCTAGACTTTTGTCGGACTCCTTTTGTCCGGCTCGGTGCCATTCGCTTTTATCTCCCCTGCTCTGTCTGTGAGTCAAGCTTTTAAAGTCCTTGCGCTGCTTTTCATCTCACATGACTGACAAATTACTATTTTGTTCGGGCCACGGAGGGTTAGCTCATCCCTCAGACCGTTCACCTGAACCAATTAACTGGTCCAGGACATGACGAGTGTTTACAACCCTGATGCCAAATAGTTGGGACACTGTAAAACATATACAAATACAGCATAAAGACAAAACCTCACAATCTTCATTGACTTTTGCTAAATACACAGTATGCTTACTATATTCTGAACCTGTTGATTGATCACGACATGTGCGTGTGTGTACGGGCACGAGGAAAAAATTATTGTTTTTGTGATGATGCATCAACACATCTATTAAAAACAAGCTTAAAGTACTGCAGGGGACTTTTAACTGGTCATGAAACCATCTAAATAGTTGAAATTACTTTTTAGGGCTGAGACCTGAGGATGAAATGAGTCCAACAGCCTGTGGAATGAAGCTGTTCAGCTGCTGTGTTTTTTTCAAAACCCTTCACCTCGAGAAAACAGGGTTCTCTCTGAAGAGTAGAGGTCGAAGTTATATTACATAATCCGGCCTCCGGTGGATGCTCTTCATGTGGTTGACTGTCCATTACTACTTCTCAACCTTCGTTTTCACAATTTTCTTTTTATCGCAGCCTCCATTATTCTAAACTCCACACTGAGCAGTGTGTGTGTCTCGTCTTTGTGCAGGGACCGGGTGCAGTTCACCACACTGTGAAAGACGTGATTGTATAAAAAGATATTACGAAATGGGCCCAGGACCACCGTATTCTGAAACCACAGGCAATTTTCAATTCGATTTACATTCTGTTTTGTTTTTTTTATTTATGTTGTATTGTACACAGCGGCACGACTTTCTTGGAATTCATTATCAAACGGACTGAATATCTTTCTTCAGTCCCAAGAAAACGTCAGAATCTACAAAATCCTCACGTTGGAGGCTATTATTTAGATGTTTAAGTGATGACAGCGACAGTGAAATCACTTTACAAATAAAAATCACATTTAAAACAAAAAGTGGCGCCACCATGGCCCTGTAGCAGAGTGTGGATTTAGTGTGGAGGAGGCTCTGAACGTCGTGTCTCACATCGCCGCGCTCGTTATGCCACTGAGCAGGCCCCACACTCGGATGATGCATACAATCTCTGCACTAAGTACGTCTCGTCACTTAAAAACAGAATACAGTTATCACATCTATTGTTAGAGCTGCAGAGTGAACAGACTAATGGACGCGACAAAGAAGCAATAACGTTGCTGCAGCCTCAGCTCGTTTCTGCGGGAAACTAAATGACCAACTCGGCTAGAACAAAAGAGCTCCCACTGTGCAATTACCACGCGGGCCCGCCTCGGATCTACCACTCAACACTTTCATTACACAGGTAGGGACCCAAAACAACAAACAGTACATGTTGCCGGGAGGGGGGATCTCCCACCACTGTTATTAAGTTTTCGCGAACATAGGCTGTGAAGGTTCATTACAAAGAAAACACATTTCAGTCGTTGGCTCAGGTGCGATGCAGGTGTTGAGCAGTATGCGGACAGCATCACATAATTACTGCACACGGAGAGTTGTTTTATTTATACGCAGGAAATCAAACTTTTATTAGGTCCCCACCACAGACAGAAGACAGAATTCACAGGATATCTCTGCCGCATTGTAGAGAAATGGAGATTTGTCCAAAGGCAACATCAACATCAACACAATCAAGATAAATATAAATGTATCTAATACACAAAACAACTGATTATAGCAGTGTGTTAATACAAAAAAAACCCACACATCTTTCTCATCCCTATTGGCCAGATTAAGAGCCAAACACATAAATGCTGTCATCTCGCATACGAACGCTGGCTGCCTGGTTTTCACACTGAGCGGAGCTGCTGAGGGTCAGACCTCTTCATCTCACCTGTCACCAGAAA